>KZ652453.1:124207-143819 GCA_001010745.2 Gerris buenoi | reverse complement strand
TTTTCTTTACCGCGGCAATTACATTTACTGTCGAGCGAAGCGAGACAGGAAATATTGCCAAGGTAAAGAAAAAACACTTCACAGTCGTGTAGCATATGCTATTTTTTCCGAGGTAGCAGACAATAAAAAACATTAAATATTAATCAATAATCAATAATAATAATTACAAATATTAGTTTAAACTTAAGATTAAAAAAAAGAAACCTTAAAAAGAGGTTACACTATAAGAAAAGATAAATAAAACGCATTGACATCTAGCGGAATTCAGTCGTACTAAGAGCCACATTAGTAAGAAATCAGCGCTCCTACGAAAGTTTTGACAAGTTCTTGTAGTACAATAAACAATTTTTGCGTCCTAGGACGTAAAAAAATTTTTCTTTACTCCCAGGAGTAATGAAAAGATTTTTTAAGTCCACGTAACGAAAAAATTGATTTTAGCTTTGTTTTCTAGGCTCTAAAGTTACTATTTCACAGCCTACCACGGAAAAAGATTTTTTAAGTCCACGTAACGAAAAAATTGATTTTAGCTTTGTTTTCTAGGCTCTAAAGTTACTATTTCACAGCCTACCACGGAAAAATATTATTTATAAATTTGGTTCAGAATTGCAAAAAAATCATTAATATGAAATTTCAGTTTATTTTTTGAAAATAAACTACTTACTTACTTACTTAGTCGTCCCCTTATACCTCTAAGGGTGTCGGGGTTTGCAGAGAGCATGTTACATCTTTCTGTCTGTGGCCTTTCTTTTTGCCTCATTCCAGGAGATGCCTTTTCCTTTGAGGGCGTCTGCAACGTTTTCTTCCCACTTGCATCTGGGGCGTCAACAACAATTGAAATAATAAGCTAATAACATAAGAAAACAACAACGGTTTGTTTAGTATCAAGTAGTAATTAATCATTCTTATATTTTCCCCTAATTAGAAGATAAACTGTTACAGAAAACAATGTTGAAATAATAATAATAATAATAATAATTGTCATTTATTGAAAATATACAATTTTCTACTCTCATATAAGCATAACAATACTTGACATATTTTCAAAACGGCATTTCGCTGTGGCACCAATGTTGAAATAGAAAAATTAATTCAAAATAATGTATTGCCATCTACTGCTGACTCTACTACTACTCTACTGACTATTATTAATTTTCTGTTGTCATTTTGTACTTTATTAAATATTGTTAGAGTAAAAGACTAATTACTAATGACCTGTGTAATCAGTTTATCATATTTGATTACGAATAAAATTGTCTATTTGTTTTTAATAGTTTATCATTTATTTTTTGATAAAATAAACTAAAATTGAATAGTTCAGAAAATATATTGTTTTTCTGTTAGAGAAGGATGCAGCTTTGAACTTATAACTGATAATTTTCATTTGATTTTGCATTTTATCAGCTTTATTCACTTTTAGCTTTAAATGCAATAATATGTATACTAATAGGTTTGTTCCAACCGAGCATTGTACCGTCCGCGGGATCGTCACCGGCATGCGCAATAGATAAAAGCCGTTCCAAGCTGACTTGTGACAGTGTTTCGTACCGTACACGAAACTGTTCCAACCCCGGCAGGGATCGTTTGAGAACCGTTCACTGTACGGCCCCAACGATCCTCTGACAATACCATGTACTGGTTTGTATGACATGCGCAGTTATGTCTATCGTCACGAATATCAACAGGAAGGTTCTCAAACTGTTAGGTTTCCTTGAATGTTTTTAATACAGTGCGAATTACAGTCCTAAACTCGTTCCAACCTGACATGATTTTATTACAGTACAATGTTAGCGCATGCATATAAAACCTGTCCTAAACGATTCCCGAACGATCTGCAGGACGATACAAAGGGCGGTACAAATAGAGGGGTTGGAACAAACCTAATAAGAATAATTAAATAATTTTTGTTAATAAATACGAATAAAACAAAAAAAAAAAACTACCACATTGTAAATTATGTAAATAACACTCAAGTGCCATTAGATAACAGAGGTAACCATTAGAATAACTTATTTATATTATGTAAAAAATAAATAATAACGATTAATTTGTATATTAGCTATTTTTACAATTTAGTTTTATTATTAAAATTTCTACTTGAAACATTTCTTGTGTTTTATTTTACTGTTTAATTTACCTTCCTTGTCTGGTTGTATACTCTTTTTATAATTAGTATTAACTTTTTACAGCATGGGGAAAATTGGAAAAACAAGTAAGGCACGCTTCACGTAAGTACGTGATAAGGCGATAATCGCCGGTTTCTGTACGATTAAGTTAATTATTAAGTGTACTAGTTGCATATTCTTTTTCTACACTTTAAGACCTTTAAATTAATGTACAACATGTCATTGTGACTAAAAACGTTTTTTAGTCGCCCGCCATATTGGCCTCCATCTTATAAATATTACGTGTATTATTTTAATAGTTGCATATTCTTTTTGTACACTTCAAGACCGTTATAAATTGATGTACATATAACATGATATGGTAACTAAAAACTGTTTTTTAGTCACCCGCCATATTGGCCGCCATCTTGAAAATATTTCGTGTGTTATTTTAATAGTTGCATATTCTTTTTCTACACTTCAAGACCTTTAAATTGATGTATTACAGGCCATGGTAACGGTACCTATAAACTTTTTTTTAGTCACCCGCCATATTGGCCGCCATCTTGAAAATATTTCGTGTGTTATTTTAATAGTTGCATATTCTTCTTCTACACTTCAAGACCTTTAAATTGATGCATATAACATGTCATGGTAACTAAAAACTTTTTAGTTTTTTTAAACACCCGCCATTTTGGCCGGGCCACCATCTTGGAAATATTAAGTGCAAAAACTCCAAAATTTGTCCAGTTGTCTCAAATGCCGAGATGCACCTGTGTGCCAAATTTCAGGTTTCTAACTATAGTTGTTTATGAATTGAAATACGCCAACTGACAGACAGACAGACAGAGCCGTTATATAAGGTTTCTTTTTTTACTTTGTAAAGAAACCTAAAAGGGGAGGGGAGCCAATGAGAGTGCTAGATTTTGAATTCAAGAAGGTTGGGCCAACTAGGCAAATAAAAATGTCACTGGCTCCACCCCTTCCACAGACATAGTGGCTTTTTTCCTCATTTAGGTTGGCAAATCTGAGTGTCAAAAAGGTAATACTAATTGCAAACAAGTAAGGCGCGCTTCACGTAAGTACGTGAGGTGATTTTCACCGGGTCTGTACGATTTAGTTAAAATTATCAGGTGTAATAGTTGCATATTCTTTTTCTACACTTCAAGACCTTTAAATTTATGTATAACATGCCATGGTAACTAGAAACTTTTGTTAGTCGCCTGCCATATTGGCCGCCATCTTGAAAATAGTACATGTGTTATTTTAATAGTTCTATATTCAAGACCTTTAAATTGATTTGAGATGCACATGTGTGCAAATTTTTATGTTTCTAGCTATAGTAGTAAATTGAAACAAGCCAACAGACGGACAGACGAGCCGTTATATAAGGTTTCTTTTTGTACTTTGTACAGAAACATAAAAGAGTATAGAAAAATCTAGTTAGTTTATTCAATAACTAGATTAAATAACAGAACAATAATAGATTAAATTGACTTTTACAAGAGCTACTCTAAGTCTGCTCTATTTTGAAAGTTAAACATTAAGGTGGATTCATACTTACAGTGTCCGTCCAGTCTGCTCTCAGAACAGTCCGCTTCAATCAGGACAGGGGGGGTTTGATGGCACAACTTGCGTCATCACAACTTTTTTTTTGGGGGGGGGGGAGAATCAAATTTAGGGGTATTTTCAGGGATAGGGGAAATTTTTTAAATATTCCAAGTGACAGACAGTTTTTTGGGGGAATTTGTGCCATGGGCTTATGGGCACCCCTGGATCAGGATCTCTTCCTATGTTTTCAAATGAAATTCACAGTCTCATGCAAATTACTATAGTAATTTACAAAATAAATAATAAAAAAAAAAAAAGTTGATATCAGTTTGCAATTGCTCACTGATAGAAGAAATTTTGAGTTGTGAAGTTGGCAAAAATTTTCTTATTTTTGGGCAAAAAAGTTTAACTTGTATGCCAAATTTCAAATCACTAGCTGCAATAGGTTGGGAGATGATCCAATATGTGACGGACAGAATGACAAACTACCAAAAGCATAACACAAGGGTTTCTAGGATGACCTTGAAACCCTAAAAATCACAGGGAAATACTTGAATCTCCTTATTAACCATCAAAATTTTAAAATCCGATAACTTTAACATGACGGCCAATAACACAATTAAATTTGGTGGCTTTGTTCGTCATGCAGAGAGTTATCTTTAGTAACTCCTTACTGCCAAATTTTTAATTCAATCAGACCACTTTTCGTTATTTTTTTTTTTAATTTTTGATGTCTTAGCAACAGGGCCGTCCCTAGGGGGGGTCAACTGGGTCAAACTGCCCCGGGCGCCGCGTCAAGAGGGGTGCCGTCAGGCCCTCCATCCTTAACTAATTAACTAATAGGGTAATGGCAATAGGGAGGGGGGCGCCACACATGACTTTGACCCGGGCGCCTGAACCCCTAGGGACGGCCCTGCTTAGCAAACTTGGTTAAACATGGCGGAAAATGTTGATTTTCCAGGTGCCACAACTAGAAGCAAGGACTGATTTTTTTGCCAAGTTTCAACTGCCTTGGTTAAATACCCTAGGTGCTACAATGATAACTCACATACACACATACAAACGTCTTGCTGAAAACCACTCAGAAGGTCTTAAACACCCAAAACGGATAATTCAGTTAAAATCTCGAAATAAGATTTTGGGTGGAAAAATAACTTTTCCTACCATAGGTGAGGAAAAATATAAACAAACTTAGGTGGAAGGTCCTAAAAATTAAAGGGTCATGGGTTCGATTCCTAGGGAGGTCATAATGTTCTTTATCAGTAATAACAACAAAGTAAATTATTTTTTCCTTAATTTTTTTCGGGATATTTTCATCCCCCCCCCCCCCCTCCTTCTTGGTAAATGCATGATTTATTTCAAAATTTAAGGACTAGCCGTTACAGGTTGTTTGAGAGGGGGGAAATTTTGGGGAAGAAGCAAGGACTGATTTTTTTGCCAAGTTTCAACTGCCTTGGTTAAATACCCTAGGTGCTACAATGATAACTCACATACACACATACAAACGTCTTGCTGAAAACCACTCAGAAGGTCTTAAACACCCAAAACGGATAATTCAGTTGAAATCTCGAAATAAGATTTTGGGTGGAAAAATAACTTTTCCTACCATAGGTGAGGAAAAATATAAACAAACTTAGGTGGAAGGTCCTAAAAATTAAAGGGTCCTGGGTTCGATTCCTGGGGAGGTCATAATGTTCTTTATCAGTAATAACAACAAAGTAAATTATTTTTTCCTTAATTTTTTTCGGGATATTTTCATCACCCCCCCCCCCCTCCTTCTTGGTAAATGCATGATTTATTTCAAAATTTAAGGACTAGCCGTTACAGGTTGTTTGAGAGGGGGGAAATTTTGGGGAGTATTTTAACCTACTCATCACTAGCTTTCGCTTTCATTTGAAACCCCACTCAAAACATTTTTAGTTTACCACGTTTACATTTTTCTTTCTCTTATGTTTTTCCCTTGTGCCGATTAAAAATTTGTACCAGTGTTTTCAATTTCAACTTTTAAACCTAAATGCTTTGGGAGATATGAACCATAAAGTATAAAGAGGGACGGACGTATACGTCGCGACGGACGCGACGTATACGTCGCGTCAGAGAGGTTACGTAAAGGTGACAAAGGTTGCTGTGACGTCATGCGCCCTGAACTATTGTTCGTCAGGTTATCCTTCCTCTGGCTCATAATATACCATTGTTTACTAGTGTTCTGTATGCATTTCATAGTTTTTTCCTCTTTTTATTCTATTATAAGCTTTTTTAACCGTTTTTAACCTTATCATATATTAGTATCATTATTAATAAGTCAAAAAAAAGTGTATATTATAGATTATAAAACAAATAATTCTCCAAATAACTCAAATAAGATGTAAAATAACTTACTTACGGATGTGCTCTTTTTACTCTATTAAAAGCTTTTTTAACTGTTTTTGACCTTATCACATATCAGTAACATCATTAATAAGCCAATAAATGTATACATTATAGATAATAAAACACATAATTGATTAAAAAATAATAATAAAGTAAAATAGCACTGATAAAACCCAGTGGTACATTCAATATTATGAGCCAGCTAACCTAAAAACAAACACTTTTTTACGTAAAGTGACGTCACACTTCCCCGGCGTATTATCTCTGAGAAAAGTTTTCTCCTCTTATATTCCAAAATAGGCTTTTGAGTCTTGAAATAGAAATTAATTGTTATCACTTGGAGGATAACCTGCTAACCGCCACTTCATTAAGAAGAAGAAGAATTTAAAAACAAGATGTTTACGTTATTGTTATAGGTATAAGTATAATAATTAATAGTTAAAGGTATAGGTGGTTAGGTATAGGTGGTTAGGTATATATTAGTTATCTCTGGGTATAGGTATAGGATGTTATAGGTAAAGGTATAATAATTATTGTTTTATTTGTCAGACAAATAAATTTTGTATACTATTTTTATATAGGTAACTTCTCTTTATTAATTGTAGATTTTAAATTAATTTATTCCTCGTTTAAGTATTATGAAACGTTAAAATGAAGCTGTTATCACCGGTTATCAATCCGAAAGACTTTAGGGGCTTATTTATGCCCTATTTATTAGGTAACAAATTTTGTTTATTAGTTTAAAAAAAATAGGATTTTTTTAAAATTTGTCATGATGGATTTGGATATATTAAATGAGGAGTCGATCGTGAAGCTTGTTTCGAATATGTCTTCCCAGCTCACCTACAAGTTGCCTTTTTCAACCAAGTCTGATCACGTCTCGAAGAAGAAAGAGTTCTTCAAAATTGCCTTTGAAATTCTGTTGAATAAACGCAGCTCTAATGTAACTGGTAAGTGAAGTCAAACTAAGGATTTATTAAATAGTTTTACAACGATTGGCAATGCAACGAATTACTGTTAAATAGAGAGTTGTTTAGTCTTAACTCCCTTTAGTAGACCCTAGTCTAGTCTTAACTCCCTTTACTAGATCCTAGTCTTGACTTAACTCCCTTTAGTAGAACCTGAACTATACTTAAGTGCCTTCAGTAGACCCTAGTCTAGTCTTAACTCCCTTTAGTAGATCCTGAACTATACTTCAGTGCCTTTAGTAGATCCTAGTCTTAACTCCCTTTAGTAGATCCTGAACTATACTTATGCCTTCAGTAGATCCTAGTCTAGTCTTAACTCCCTTTAGTAGACCCTAGTCTAGTCTTAACTCGCTTTAGTAGACCCTAGTCTAGTCTTAACTCCCTTTAGTAGACCCTAGTCTAGTCTTAACTCCCTTTAGTAGACCCTAGTCTAGTCTTAACTTCACTCCCTTAGTAAAGACTAAAGTTATTTTATTTTTTCAATCTTCTGCATTTAAAGGAATGCGGTTTTAGCAATCTTCTAACTGTATAATTCTTAAAAATGAACTGTGTTGACAAAGGGATATAATATTCTCTTAAGTGTATAAATCAAACAAGATTGTGCCGCCAAACGATTCTCAAGTGTATTGATAACTGCAAATTAGCCGAACGATTATATCTATATATCTACATTGTAGAGATTATATCCCTTTGTCAATACAGTACATTTGAGAGAAACCCCCCCCCCCCATTTTCTAATCTCTTCTCCTAGGCAGCTTGATAACTGCAGTTTTATCAAACACGGAGCTGATAAAACTTTGTCAGTTTATTATAAACTGCAATAAAAAACTTTGATTAATCTCAGGGCGAAGATGCGAATGGCTTTTAGCTGCTGTTGAATCATCAATATCTTCAGATTTGTCCACCTATCTATACATCAAGCTGCTTTTTATCAAAAAATAGTGAGGGTAGTAAAACTCAACTGTCAATACATAATAATATTGTAGAATCCTCAGAGTAAGGAAGGGGTAGAAGGAACAATACTATAGAATCGGGGTCTCAAAAAGTGGTTCTTTATGCGACACCCCTATACTAAACCTCCCTAGCGGCAGTTTGGTGTAACGGTATCGATATCTCGATAAAAACTCGAAATTTATCAGCATTGATGTCAGCTAATATTTTTCTCTTGAATATTTGATATTTTGACATTTTGATCAGGGCCGGATTTAGAGTGTGTGGGCCCCTAGGCAGAAGATTTGGTGCGAGCCCCACCCCCATAGGTTAGGGGGGGGGGGCTCTCCCAGGGAAATTAGAAGAAATAAATATTTACGTAAAAAAAACAAATGACGCACTCCAACTTTTGAAAGTCTCTTTTCCTTTGTGGCGATTACTTGACATTGAATGGCGGTCCATTTGACTCTGTTCACTGCTATTATTTCCCTGAAAAAATATGTATTGAACCTAAATTTGATGTATGCAAATGTATAGGACCGTACCAAAATTTATTTAATCAATATATTTTTTTTACATAATTTTATAACAAAAGTTCTAACCCTATCTTAATAATCCCCTTAAGGCCTTTGGCGTTGTTTATCTATACGTACAAATTAGTTTCATTTTTATTCTTATAGCTGTACTGCATTTACTTCTTCTAACATCTTTGATGCTTTGAAAGATTTATACAAAAAAAGTTGTTCATGAAAAACCATTCCCCTCAAATTTTCCAAAATATTCCCCAAAATCTGTCTCAATGGGCGCTATGTCACCCCTCTCTGGCCCCCATGAATTAATCTTGAACTATTGATAATTTGCAAATTGATAATCACACTGTTCTGCAAAATTTAACGAACACTTATCTGAACTTTATTTTTCGAGGTTGCTGAATCCGAATATGAAGTCAAAATAAATAATTTTTTCACCTAGATCGTCCTAGATTTTAGATTATTATTTCTACACCACAATAATATTGATTTTATTTTCTTTTGGTGGAATCAATTATATTTTTAGCATAAAATAGTCAATTTAAAAAAAAAAAATGAATTTGTAATTATTTTTTTTTTTTTTTTTTTTTTTGTGGCTTGTCATAAACCTCCCCCCACTTTTTTCTTTGCCCTTTGTGGTGCGGGCCCCCTTGTGGTGCGGGCCCCTAGGTGGCCGCCTATGTCGCCTATGCCTAAATCCGGCCCTGATTTTGATAAAACAATCAAACAAAGCAGAAGATGAGGTTAAAGGTTTTGTTGACAAGCGTCCGTGGACACATAAGGTCAAGGAACAGACCAATAAGACAAGGACCAGTGGCCACGTGGTCGTGCTGTTGTCACTTTAGTTCGGGTTGAGCTCGCTTGAGAGGTTTAGTATAGGGGTGTAGCATAATGAACCACTTTTTAAATCGCATTGCTCCCTCTACCCCGTCCTTACTCTGAGGTAGAATCTTTGTTTACCATCAAAACCAAAATATCTGTTTACATCAAAACTATGTTTCAATATCATAATATTTTATATATGAATGGCGATTTAATGCTCTTTTCAAATATCCATATACATAGTGTATTTAATCATATGTTCAATGGCCTCTACTATGTATTAACAGTCCTTAAACACGTTTGAAACTCAACTACTGTTTTGACTGTTTATGGCTTCTCAGTCATTAATTGTTGGCTTAAGGCTAGTGTGTAAAAGTGTAAGCTTTTATACACTAGCCAGTTACACTAGTAACAGTTATTCACACTAGAGTCTGTGCCAAACGAGAGTTAGTGCGTTGACAGCGCGGGAATTCACACACAGATTGGGCAACCTCTGAGGGAAAAAATAAAGCCACTACATTTACCTTCTTATATGGTTATCCAGAAGTAAAATCTTGAGCTCTCATTGGCTCCCCACCACATTTGCTAGTTTTTCTCGTGATGTCAGCGCACTAACTCTTGTTTGGCACTGACGGTTGTTTTATGCGGTGATCAGTTAGTGGTAACTCTAACTGATACTTTTGTAACTTTGTATATAGCTTTGTAACGTGTATAAAAGCTTACGCTCATATACACTAACCAGGTTCAAACACTAGTCACCGATATACACACCAGACTTTTGAGCAGTAGTTAGTAAGTGGTAACTTTAACTGGAAAATCCCTGTAGCAATGCACACCTTTCTTTGAAACCTTTACTTATATTACCCACTATCATGCACAAGGAAAAACAACCCGAGTTTTTATCACAGACTGGCTATTTGATGACTCTATATTGCCTTCATCTTCATCAGCAAATTTGTAGAACTAGAAGGGCTATTTTGCGGTCATGGGGATAAAAATAGGGTGTTTCAATTTTTTATTTATATTTTGTTACTTTTAGACAAGCGGAGCAGTTGCCGACTAGATCTACTTCTTATGGAAATCCAGTTCCTGATCTTGTGTAGGAACAGACGACACCTTAACCCTGATCTGAGAAACAAGATCATTGCTAAAGTAGATCGGCTGGGTGAACTGGCCAGGAAAGATTCTGACCACCTCGCTCTTGTGAAGTCGATTCTAAGGATCGTACTCATCCTTAATGACTATCTACCTGAAAGAAGGATCAAGGGCATTCTCAAGGTAACCTTATCACTTATATTTCAAAATGATAGTAATAATTATGCTTTTAGGGGGTCACAATAATTGCATTAACAAATACCTGACATTTCCACAACTGCTTAGACGAGTTTGGTTGTAAAGATGTTTAAAATCTTGACTTAACATTGATTTTCTCTTTTATTCTCACACGACTTTAATTTCATTGAAACAAAGTTTGGCTCTTTAATTAAGCTCGTTAAATAAGCTCCCTCCCTTTTGAAAATTACCACCTCTCTAAGAAGGTGTTTTTTTACCGGAGGGATTTTACACCCGAAGAGATGCAGACTACTTAGGTGGGTCCATTGAACCAACCCGGGTTAGGGACCGAAATCTTCACACTCGTGTGACGATACGGTCGTTAACCGTGACTCTCCTCCTAGTTGTATTACAACCAAGAGTGTCATCATCATAGTTTAGTGTTAAAATAACATAGGGCCCTTAGATAGTATAGTTTCAATATCTTGATCCCTAGGAACGTTAGCAATAATAAGCGGGTAAGCCCGGGCGTTTTGAATAATTTTTGCTCTGTTGATTGACAGTTCGTCATCTATTTTCATAATTTCCTTGCAAAACTTACAAACACTGTCTACCGGATTATAACTATTATTGTCGTTAGCAAGACCTTTAAACACTAAATTATTACGCCTCGAGTTATTCTCTAGATTCTCCAATCTCTCGAGAATCGTAGAATTATTATTTTTAAGAATGGCTATCTCTTGTTTAATTGCAATATGTTCTTCTTTTATTACGTCAAATTTTTTTGAGAGCGATTTGATATCTGCTTTTGTGGTGAGGGTGTTGGATAGCTCACTAAATTTACGATTAAAAAGCTCTTCAAGTCTATTTATTATGTCCGTAGAGTCATCTTTTTTTTGCCGTAGTCATGGTTTTTTTATATGGCGCGGAACGCTGAGTGGGAGATGTTTTGGTAGGACTCGGGGTGGATCTCGATCGTTTGTTTATGTTTACGGCACTCTCGATAACGCTTGAGCTATTGTTTACTTGGAAATCCCTGCAGTTAGCGGAATCAAAATACACAGTCTTATCAGTAGCAGTGTTGTCAGATGACATGTGTGACCTGGCAACGCCAACAGTGGCGAAAGCTGAGAAGATGAATGAAATCCCTTCCACCTCGTTATAGTAATACTACACTGAATGATATTTTAACACGCACATGTTTAGTTTAAAAATCCGAGCCTCCCAGGACCCCTAGAAGGTACGAAGAAAGGAATGCCAACTTATGAGAAAAAGCAAATAAGGTCTCAATGAAAGATTTTATTATGTCAAATATTTCATCGTTAAAAACCTAGATTTTTTTTTATTTTATTTTTTTTTTTTTATGTAAACCTAATCTATTTTTTTTATTGGTGAGTTTCTCAGATATACTGTAATTTCTTTCCTATACTTTTTTTACAATTAGTTTTAACTTTAGACACTCAGATTGGCCGACCTAAATGAGGAAAAAAGTTAAGCCACTAGGCCTGTGGGAGGGGTGAGGCCAGTGGTATTTATATTTCCCTGGTTGGCCAGACCTTCTCCGATTCAAAATCCAGTGTTCTTATTGCCTCCCCTCCACATTTTTTTTTTTGATTTTTCCATGCTGCTAAAAGTTAATAATTATTGTAAAAATACTATAGTACCTAAGATACATTCATCATTGATAAATGCAGTAAACGATTGTTGAATTGATTGTTTTTAGTACAAGGAGCCGGTGTGGTTTCCGATTGTGCCTGCAGAACGCAGTTCATTTAATTCAGATGTGAACGACGGTATGATTCGCTCCATGATGTGCATTAAGGGCTCTTACGACTCTCCGTATGTACCATCATATTCTTTTCAACCTGTTTCCTTATTATCTATATATGTACATATATAAAATCCAAATACCACTCACTGACACATCACAAAATCTCTGAAAGCACTAAACCTATGACTATGAAACTTTGAAGATGTGTTCCTCTTACCTCCTAGGTGCTCGCTAAGAAATATTTTTTAAAATCCCCCTTCTTGATTCAAGATGGCAGCCATTTATATACAAAATTAGACGATACAATACCTCCAGAACCAATTGCACAAGAAACTTGAAATTTAGAAATTAGCTTCCTTTTATGAAATAAGTAACTTTTTGTGAATGGTTTACCAATCGGGCATTTTGATTCAAGATGGCGGCCATATATATATAAAAGTCAACGTATGTGTGTATTTTCTTTATACAAATCTACAGTTTTAGTCCGATCTCGATGAAAATGTGCACACTTGACCTTCAAAGCAAAAGGGAAAATCACTGTCTACATGAATCTTCAAAATTTAATATTGGTGCACAGGGGTACGGGGTACAAGTAATGAATACGGGGTCAATGGAATAAATACCCTTCATGATGCATATCGTTGAAAAGCTCTTTAAGAGTACAGTAAATGTTGTTATGTACAGTTTTATCATATTTTCATTAAGTATGGTGGTAAGAGCTCTATCTTATATAAAAAGAAGAGTATCTGTATGAGGGTATGCCTTTCATTCAAATCTACAGCTTTATCCCAATTTTATGAATATTTACACACTTTTCCTTCAAAACAAGGTGAAGGTCACTGCCTACATGAAATTACGAGATTAAATTTAGGTAGACAGGGGTACGGGGTATAAATGTCAAAGTAATGGATACCCTTTAAGATGCATATCGTTGAAAAGCTCTTTAAAAGAAAAGTAATTGTTGTTTTATATATTTTTGTCTTATTTTCAATTAGGAGGGGAGTAAAATAGAAATTTAGATCTATACATACATAAAATTCAACGTATGTGTTGGTACACAATTTAAATTTTGGTACACGGGGGTAAGGGGTACAACCGGTACAAGTTAAAAAACGGGATCGGATTATTGAATATCCTTCATGGTGCATATCGTTGAAATGCACTTTAAGAGTACAGTAGGTAATTGTTGTTTTGTCATATTTTCATTTAAGGGGGGTTTTTGCAGATTATATTATTTAAGAGGAGGGGGCATTAAGTGGGAGGGATGTAAATGTTTCTTGATGGCGATGGTAGTTTATAAACTTATCAAATTAAAATAACACTCTGTAGCGAAGCACGGGTATCCAGCTAGTTGATTTAATAGTTTTAAAATCAAGTCAGTCTTTCTTGGCAATACAGTTTGATTGTTTCGTTCACTCAACATTGTATTGTTGGGATGCCAGATGTAAATAAATTGTTGTGTATTAAGTAAGCACCATTTGGACTGGAATATAAAAAAATATGTTTATCTACGATTGATATGTAATATAAACATTGTATCTCTGTTTAGATTCGTAGAAAGTGATTCTTTACACACCTGTATTAATTGCGCATGAGTGTCTCATAGTTTTGAACAATTCCTCTTTTTTTGCACTCTAGTGACATAAAGAAGAAGAATTCCTCTTTTTTTCCACTCTAGTGACGAAGAGAAGAAGAACTCTTCAACGTTACACACGATTAGCGAGTTTTTTTACATTTAACATAACTTATTTGATGTTTATTTAATAAAAGTAACTGTTTGTATCGTTTTTTTGTGAAAATCAATGAGTGATTTAAGTGATTATGAAGAATATGAAGAGAATAATACGCCTTCCGAAATAATTAATTCGGCACAAAATACAACTAACGAATTGATGTCATCTTTATCAAAAGAGAAATACTAAAATACGAGCTTACATACAGGAAGTTTATTATTTTTTTCTGCATTTATTATTAAAATCTAACAATCGTAGATAAAGTACGGTACGCAACTCGTGCGAAAACGGCATTTTGCATTGCTCGTGTGGTTTTTACTACCCTCGCTGTCGCTCGGGTGTAAACTCCACACTCGCATGCAAAATGCTACTTTCCACACTCGACACGTAATGTACTATTATTTAAAACTTTTAAAATAACTAAATAGCATTGCATTTTCCTCCCAGTAGTCCAGTCAAATTAGATACAAAGATGTACCTTATTGAGAAAAAGGTCCGGTATTTTATTTTATTTTTTCTAATTGTTTATACTGGTGCTAGTGATAAGAAACCAAGTTTTCCAATTCGAAAGACCTCGGATAAACTTTTTATGGCCCAAAAACTACGGATTTTTCGGACTTATTTCAGTTTTTCGCCAATATCTTGGAAAGTTAAGGTTTGAGAGCTTTAGTAATCTTAATCAATCTTAAAGAAGACAAAATTTCAAACAAATTACATTGGTATTAAGTATTTCTAAACACAATAGCTAGCGTGCTACAGCCCTGCGAAGATAGGCCATATATTCCAACGTAGCGAAAAATGCTCAAAATTCTGTGTTCTACTTTTTTTAATATATATATATATATATATGTGTGTGTGTGTGTGTGTGTGTGTGTTTGTGTGTGTTTTTGCGAGCGAGTGTATTTGGCAGTGGTGGAAAGGTGGAATTAGATCAAGAAGAACAAAAATAAATATGAAATTAGACATTATAATTATGTGCCATACAAGACATTATTATACATTATATTAATAGAGCATCAGGATAAAATAAAAAAAAGGGAAAGAAATTTAGTCTAATTTATAGTAGAAAAATTAAATAAATTTGATTTTTTAAGACCTTTAAGGTAGGATACCTAATGTAAGATAAATTGTTTGCAAGATCTTATGCGTATGGAAGATCAATTAAGGTATACTTCATCTTAAAAAAAAAGTTAGTTAAAAAAGTTAAAAAAAGTGAAAATGTAAAAAAGTACTTCTGGTTCGTTGGTAAGGAGTTCGGAATTTGCATTATCATGGAGGAGCTGGGAAATTAAGGTCTGCTTCTCTCTGTTCAAGGATGGCAATTGTGTCATCTTCCTCGTCCTCTAGCTCATAGGGAAGTTCAACACTATTTTCACATGTCAGGCCGCTACAGTGTTTACACATGTTTGAACACCTCAAACCAGCTTTACTACAGGAACAAATATTACTGCAACCCTTTTTGCAGGCGCAGGAGAGGATCTTGAGGAGTGATTGAAGTGCTGGATCTTTAATCATTGGTACAGGCTCCAGCCCATGAGCCTGGCGTACCCAACCCCACTCCTCAGGTGTTTTAACATTGCCTAACCAACTCTGTACTTGTAGATGAACCCGGAGTGAGTGCTGGCACGCCGCATCCCGTGTTGGTGGTAGCCTGGAAAGGTTGACTTTGCTCTTAGTAGCAGACTTCGTAAACAACTGGTACCTCAATGTGTTGAGTAATTGGTCACTGTTTAGTTCATGGCTAAGCTGTACAGTGCCAAAAACAACCTTTCTCCAGCTGTGGCTACCTCTTCTCGCGCGGAATCAGGTTTGTAGAACACCTCAACCGCTGTCTTCACTGGTTCTTTGCACTTCTCCATGGCGATACAGGTTTTAACCTTTCCTATGCCAAACTGACAGGAAGTGGTATCGCACCCGGAAAAAGCATGAAGGAAGAGGATAATTTCAGTGTCGTATTTAAATGAAGTTGAAAAAATACGTCTGCTGCACTTCCTCATCCAGGTTCGCAGAAAAATAAGCCATCAAGCAATTTCCCTAATCCTGTCATCAGAACAAGGAGATCTATATCCTCTCCTACAATTATAACACAGTCGTACTGCTGTGACTTAGAGATGGCAGTCGTTACGACTAAAACGTCAGCATCTTCTTTTGCTTGGTGGACTTCAATCCCGCACTGTTCGCAGTTGCTTTTGATTAGTGCTATCAACCGATTCTTGTTGTTGTCATTTCTCAAAAACTTTTCTTGAGCAATTTGATTGATCATGTTGGCACTAAAGACTGACTTGGCACTGAAGAGCAGAATTATGAATCTTGGAACGTCGTAACCGTTGAGCTTTTTGTCCACTTTGTGCAGGATCAGACAGATATCCATCAAATACAACTGAAATTTTTGTGCCATAATGTTTTCTTAGATAAGAAGAGTAGCATTTGGCAATATCAGAGTAGGAAGCATTTCGTGGCCAAACAACTCTGTGTAGGAGATATCCTCCATCAACTACAACAAACTCTTTCATCTCAAGCAAATTCTGGTTTTGTAGTGGGGTAAAAGCGCTGTACAATGTAGATTTAGTTCCCTTTCTCATTCCTTCTTCTGAAAAGAGTGACATAGGGTGTTAGTTCGTAGGTGAAAAACATTTTTAAGTCTTCCTCAGATTGCTTAGCGATACATACTCACTGCAACAGTGTCAAAGGATCAACAGCTACAACTTTTATGTTCCCAGCTTTTATGCCATTGACTGCAGATGCAAGAGTGACTACTTTGTCTTTTCTCTTGAAACTAACATCCTGAAAATTACTTCCAACAATTCTTGCAACCCCAGCCATCCCTAGTTCTTGAGACATGTGGCAGTTTACGTCTGCCCCTCCCACTATTCCATTGCTCCATGATATTATGTTACCTGCACATGGGAAAGGAGGGTGTTCTGAAAACCAGGCACACAGTTTCACGGAATCATTCCTGTCTCGGTCAATACGAGAACCTCTCATGTCCACGTATTGCTCAGACGTTTCAGAATGGACAGCAGTGAATACTTCCACTGCATTGCAAATATTCATCAGGTTTACCATTCCTTAAGTCCACCTTGCCAAAACACTATCCCTTATTCCTCTACCGTGGGTAAGCCCTCCAGGACACTTCATGTCTCTCATGAGCGTCTGTTCGATTGTCATGTCTGACCAAATCCCTGCCCAGTGTTTCTCAGAGCGACGTATTGTGAAATGTCCTGTTAAAGTAAACTTCTCATATTCTGTTGGGTCCATGGTTTCTTGAAGTTTTATCATGTACTGAGTGTAGAGATGTCTACATTTGGCATACAAGAAATGGCCAGCTGAATGGAAGTACGGGAGCATTTTCTTCACAGTTGTAAGATGCAGCTCCCAATTTCCAGTCCTTTCCGCTTCAATGAATTGCTTTAAAAGTGTGTAGTCATCTTGAAATATTGAACCCACAACTTTGCAGTGGGTCCATTTTTTTTCAAGTAAACTTTGACCTTTTGGAATTTTTTAACGTTTAACACTACATGCTTGCAGAGTCTCCACACCTTTTTTTCACTACTATTTAATCACCTTGACTTAAGCTGGATCCACAAATAAAACATGCTCCCGGTAAAGATTCACTCATTTTATAATCGTATCGAGAAACAAAAATAAACAGAGCGTTATCAAACAAAGTGATAGGTGTCAGGGAGGAATAAGATAAGATAAGGGGAGGGTGGCAATACCCCCTCCTTAGTAGCGGGCAAAGGCGGGGTGCTTCCACCTCTCCACCGATAGTTTTATTACTCGCACGCACGCACACACACGCGCAGGCGCTCACACACTCACACATATTAATATTAACATAAATATGTTGTTATACACATATATAACAAATATTACGTTTTTATTATATGAGTAATAGAAGTAGAACAAAGAGTTTTGCGCATTTTACTCTAAGTTGAAAAATATGCCCTATATTCGCGAGGGTGTAACGCGCTTGCTATTGGGTTTAGAAAAAATAAATACAGGAGTAATTTGTTAGAAATTTTGTCCTCTTTAATATTGATAAGGATTACCAAAGCTCTACATCCACTATTTTCCAAGATATTGGCAAAAAACTGAAATAAGTCCGAAAATTTCGAGGTTTTTGGGCCATAGAATGTTTAGCCGAGGTCTTTCGAATTGGAAAACTTAGTTTCTTATCACTAGCACCAATATAAACAATTAGAAAAAATAAAATAAAATACCGGACCTTTTTCTCGGTAGCATGTACATATTTACTGGGCTACAGATGTTTCTGTCTATTTTATTTATCTATTATTATTGCATTCTTTAAAATTATTATTATTATTATTTTTTTTTTTTTTTAAATGGCATGTTGTCTTATAATCAAAGTCTTAAAATAATGTTTTTTATTCATAGTAAATGGGGCTCATCATTCAGGCTAGTAGGATATTTTCAAATGTAATTCTTTAACAATTAAACCCTATTTATTGACGGAGCTTTATTTCTTTGCTATGTAAAGAAGACACACGGCAATAAACAGCCATGGCTCTAGTCAAGGCAGAGATACTTCTGATCCTTCTTATATTCAACAGAATGTATGTCCCGTCTGTCTGTCTGTTTGACTGTCTGTCAGTAACGTTTACATGTTTGACAATAACTTAAGTTAAAGTTGACAGATTTAGTTGAAATTTGGTAATACATTTTCCTTTTATCAATGCTCTGGCTAAGTTTGATGTAGAGCGTGAACTTTCCAAGATTTTCTGCTACTAGTTGACTTGAGTGAATTGTGATTCAAAGCAAAATGGCGAAAAATGCCATGTGTCACCAATGATGATGGTGGTGGCCCTTTAAAATAAAATAAAAAAAGGAAATTAGCTAAAAGCTAAATTGACTACCTCACACTTTACTGTATCTGATTAAAATTACATATAATTAATTTTAATTAAACAAAACTTACGATTCAATCGGCAAGTTGAGAATTCCTCAAAAAAAAGTGAAAAGTGAAAGATTCTAAAAAGTTAAATTACTTTATATTTTTAAATGCCACATCGGCAACTACTCAAAACCAATTGCAAACTGCAATGAAACATTTAATATAAATGAGCAATATTAAAATACTCATAAAAAAAAAAAGAAATTAAAATTTTACGTCCCTAGACGGGTTTGAACTCGTTACCTCGGGAAGTCGTCCTTAGAGCCAAGCGCCGATTCTCGGAACTCACCCCTATATATAGAGAATCCTAATCTCAAAATTACCAACATAAAAACTTAATACTACCTATTAGAGTTAAATTGAAATTACAACAAAAGTTCTCGCAAAGGTATTACATAATTACATTAAGTTAAATAAAAAATTCTATTGCCGATAATAAATTAAATTACAAAGTATTATATTTTAATAATTCATTTAAAACAAAATCATACATTAGGTATCTAATACGTCATCAACCCATCACATTGCATGACAGAACGCTGGATTAAAGAACATCGATTAAATGATCGATATATTACTTAAATCGATTCTCATCGTCAGACAAACCTTACTCCCATATAACACTACATCAATTGCTCAAGGATAAAA
>KZ652453.1:93990-105036 GCA_001010745.2 Gerris buenoi | reverse complement strand
TTCTTATAACATAACAATCATCATTATAACATTAAAAATATTATAATTATTTTTCTTTTTTTTTTCTTTTTTTTCACTGTTTTTTTTTATACCGTTTATGAAAAAATGTATTTATATACACATGCATATATATATATATACATACATACACACATATATACATTATATACTTTTTTTTATTTATTTATTTTTATTTTTTGTAATGGTTTTATTGTTGTTTTCATTATTGTAAAATGTTGTGCAATCTTTTGTTTTAAATTTGTTAAATTAAATTGGTGAAAGACTACCGAGATGTTTTTTTATATTGTACTTGAAGCTGTTAAAGGATTTGATTTGCTGGATATGTTTGGGAAGCTGGTTATAGTATAGGGGTCCCAAATAAGAAGCATGTTTCTGTTTCTTGTCTGTGTTGCAAAAAGGGGTAAGTGCATTGCCTTGGGCTTGTAGTCTAAATATTTATATGTAATTAGAAAACGTACTCTTAAAATGATCAAATTCTTTTGCATAAGAATACAGTAAACAACAAAAAAAAATCTCTTTACACCGTACCGACATGTGTACTATAGAGTATAGAGCTTGTCGAGTTGTTTGTTGAGTTTCAAACTAAAGTGAGGGCGACCCGCTCATGTTCCGGGTATACCGATGGTTTTATTAAACCTAGGAAATAGTAATTGGAGATAACCTAGACGAGCTGGTAAGCTAGAATACTGTAAAACCACAGGGGGCGTGATTTTTTAAAAAGGCGGTGTAAATGCCGCCCGCTCGAAGGTTAATCAAGCAAATTAATTATTGGTTTATAACAATTAATTATTTCAAATTGTGTACCATCAATAAAAAATATAGTAGTTAGCTATAAAGCCGGTTCGACACAATCCAAGTATACCAAAGTCCAAGTGCTTGCCAAAGTGGCTTGCCACTTTGATCAAATCCACTTGGTCCAAGTGTTTGTGGAATTTTGAAGTAATGTTTACACGATCAAAATACGAGTATACTTGTTGCAAGTAGTGGAATTTTGATATACTATAAAGAAGAGGGGAAGATAGATTCTGTGAAATATTTTTCCCTTTAGAACTTTCCAGTTAAATTGTACTTATTAAGTATTAAAACAGTGGTGATATATCACCTTCTGGTTAACAAAACCCAGCTCAACCTCACATTTGTCATATTTTGACAGCTCGTTCTCATCATGTGTCTGGTAGGCGCCATTTTTGATTTTACCAAAGTCGGAACGCATCCAACTCAACTTGGATGTCCAAGTTGACTTTGACACAGTGTCTACACGATCAAATTAGCGTCAAAGTAGAGTCAGAACTGACTTGGTCCAAGTATACTTGCATCGTGTTAATCCGGCTTAAGCAGTGTTTATAATATCTAATAAAAATCAGCCTTAATCATATGTTTGATTGAAAAAGATGTGTGTCCGAATTATTCTAATGGATTCATATTATAGCGTCCTACGCACCCAGGAGGGTTCTATAAATACAGTAGAGTCCTGTTAATCCGAACCCCACTAATCCGAAAATCTGCCTAATCCGAAAATCCGCCTAATCCGAAAATCTGCCTAATTCGAAAACCTGCCTAATCCGAAAATCCGCCTAATCCGGACAGGTTTTTGCACTAAATGATGCGTCACCATCCATGAGGTTGTTTAATTGATGAACTTTGTTTTGGAATAGAGGGCCAGTGGTAGGAGTTCCTTTCAGTCTTTCTTGAGAAAGCCATAGGAAAAGATCTTTGTCTAATTTATCGTAAGATGAAACAGTCGTCTTACTACGTTATTCAATAGTCTTTTCACTTGAGATAGCGCAAAACATCTCAATCTTACTTCTATTTTTTTCCAATCAGACATTTTNTGTGTGTATGTGTGTCTGTCGCCTCAGTCAGACTTTATAGGCGCAAAACTGGCTAAATGAAATCGATTAATTTTTTTTCAGAGGTGAGCGGAAACATGTTGTGCAATTTGTAGGCTTGGTTTCATCGAAAAATATTGAGTAGAACCAAAGTTATTAAATATTTACTGGTGCAGCGAGCGTATGCCGTATTGGAAAGGGCATATACCTAGCATGAACCCTGCGCTCCGCGCGGGGTGAAGGCTAGTACTGAATAAAACGCATAGAGCGAGCAAAATTAATCAAGTTGTTCAAAGAAAGCTGTGAGTTTTTTTCACTATGAGAAAGTGCCAAAATATCTCAGGACAAAAAATAATTGTTAACCTTAATTCACACCTTTTAGACACTATACTAAACTCATAGGTGATCCTTATTTCCCATCTTTAAAGATTAAAATTCCTAGATTAAAGTATGCTTTTTGTATGCAGGAATTCCTGTGGTAGTGGTCCCTGCACGCGGGAGGTCTAGATGAAAATGGTCTATATAGTAACTTACGTATAAGCTTTGGATGCAGGTCCAGTGGAAATGGCCCCTGGTAATTCATACAAGTTTTGAATGCAGGAGTTGCTGTGGTAGTGGTTCCTGGATGCTTATATGAGCTTTGTATGCAGGAGGTCTAGTTAAAAGTAGTCTCTGGTAGCTTATAGAAGCTTTGGATGCAGGTCTGCAGTGGAAATGGCCCTTGGTAATTCATATGCGCTTGAATGCAAGATCTCCGGGTTCGTTTCCGTTCGTACGACTCCGGTTAGTGTACCTACGTTCTGTGTTCAATCAGTGTTATAAATAGCTACTTTAGTGAAGTGGAGTCTATTGGGTTGCGAATGCCAACTTAATGGGTTAAACGGGCGAGAGAGTGACACACCAACCTTGGTTGACCTTAGCCTTCCAAGAGACGGGCTCATGCGCCGTCTTGGACCAATATCGTCTCTCTTAGGTATTAAATCCATAATCCATGTATTACGTTTTTGCAAGTAGTCTTTAAACTTAAAACCATATATTGTTGATTATATTTTGTGGCGCCATTAAACATACTATCTTGAACGTGATTTTTTAAAAGGTAATTATTGTCTATTTGTCTACAATCCAGATGTTAATTGATCTTAACTAACTAATTTTATCGGTGCTCAATATCTTATAGCTCTTTTCTTGATTATAACTCGTGAAATTAGGGGTTGGAAATGTAAGAGCTACGTAAACTCCTTTTAATATAATCTTAGCTAAACCCACAAAACACTGAAGTGTTGTATGTAAAACATAATTATGTTAAAGATTCTTATTTACCTAATTGCTTTTTTTTATTGTTTCATTAAGAAAGTTAATTTACTGTAAACTTAGATTGTTCCTTTTCTTATTATGGTTTATCTCTTTCTTAAGAGCTTAATGACGTAGTTCAAGGTCCCAACGATTTGTATATTGTTATAATTTGACTAGACTGCCGTAAACTTAGGGCAGCTTCTTTAATTTGACTTAAAACCCTTTATCTTAATATTCTATATTGTTTATGAATTATGTATTTATTTTGAATTAACTATTTATAATAATTTGTATTTGTTATAATGTTTTTATTTTTATTTTTTCCTGATGGTTGTCGTAAAAACAATTTTGCGAAAATGGTTTCTACAAATTTTGAGGTAAAATCTTTTTTTACCTCAAAATTTGACGAATATGGACGCCTTATTCAATCGAATTGGAGATCTTAAAATACCTTCTTAGTGGATGTTTACATCAATCATATAAACTCTATAGCACAATTCGCGATTCCTGGTTTAATGTCTTGAGATATAGTATTAGTATAAGCGATTAAGTGAAATTAGGCTTTAAAAGTGTCTCATAAATGACCGCATCTTGAAATGAGAGCATTAAACCATACCAGTATTTTGACTTTCGGAGTAAAATATCTGTGCCAAGTTTGTTATTGATAAAAATAAAAATGTACCTACTCACCTTCATTGCCTTTTATATAATATATTTAGATAATGCTCCTTACAATCACTTTCCTTTGATATTCCATCATGTCTTGCTGAATCACTTGTCATTTTCAAACTCTCCGTCGTGGAATCCTCTGTCAACACACAATAGAAGGCTCCTTATATAGGTTTAATTTCAAAAGTGAAAATCTTTGAGCCTGAACATAACCTGGGCATTTGCTCTGATCCTGTCAGTCGCAAATTATTCTCTCCGATACAGATGTAATGCTCTTTGCGAGAAGGAATCTACGCGTTTTCTTTCTAAAGAAGACGAAAGTCTTTGTTGGAAGTTATCTAATATTTTTAAAGTGATTTAAACCATGAATATGACAAAGAAGAGGTGTCCAAATAAAGATCTATAATAGATTAAGGTAATAGCTTTAGGGTTATCTCACGGGTCAATAGTCTTCTGGCCAATTTCCAACATCTTATCTTGTCGATTCTATTCTCCATGACTATATCCAGTCTAAGCTTATATATTTTGTGATATTAACGACTGAATGCCTATTTTAAAATACATTTTATAACTGATAGGTTATTTCTGGAAACCAAGAGCGTCTGGTACCACTATTGTCATCTACCTGGACATTTTGAAAACCAGAGAGAGAATCAATCTCATATACTGATATAAACATATTTGTTTTACTCAATTTGTTGAAAATTGACTCAATATCAGGACTTCAAGCCCATTTTTTTTTTTTTTTTTGTCATAAATTGAAGGATATTTTTTTTAATCAATATGAAAACCAGGCAATATACAGTTTACCCAAGGCCCTTTTAAGCAGTAGTATTTACAAAAATAATATACCCTAATTTACTCCCAAATTTTGTTAAAACTTCATTGTTGCTCTGAAGCCCTAACAGTATACACCTCACTTAGGTCATAAATTTAGGCTATATTATATTAATTGTTACATTTGCATCTTTAATTAATAATTGAAGAATCATTGAGTTAAAAATTACTTAAAGTGCAATTATGCCGTTGTAATTAAATAAGAAATAGCTAAGCTCGTGATGTATAGTACAAATGCGTCACTTTTTAAATAAAATGGTTTATTCTTTCTTTAAAGCAAACACGAAACTGAAACATGCGACATTGTTATCTCTAAAAACCTGGCAGGTCCATAACAAATTTTTAGCTCTTTATCGATTAGAAGTGGAAATTTCAAAACAGACGTTGTAGCATTGGAACGTACTTTTTTATATCTGCTTATGTGTCTAACTCAAATTTACAAAACTTTGCACTTACGTCTATGTTTCTCTAGAACGGCAATAAGATGTTGAGTATATTTTTATTCGTTATTTGATTTGGCTCGGTTTTTTTTTTAGTTTGTTTGAAAAATTCATTACGAGAGGATTATGTGCGGAGGAACTTAGTGGAGGAAGTGGGCTCTCGGTGGAGAAAGTTCCGGCCTTCCTTAGATCTCTCACTGACATGATCAACAACTCTAGTAAAACCCTTCACCTGCTCCACGAGGTAAGCATTCCTTAGATCTCTCACTGACATGATCAACAACTCTAGTAAAACACTTCACCTGCTCCACGAGGTAAGCATTCCTTAGATCTCTCACTGACATGATCAACAACTCTAGTAAAACACTTCACCTGCTCCACGAGGTAAGCATTCCTTAGATCTCTCACTGACATGATCAACAACTCTAGTAAAACACTTCACCTGCTCCACGAGGTAAGCATTCCTTAGATCTCTCACTGACATGATCAACAACTCTAGTAAAACACTTCACCTGCTCCACGAGGTAAGCATTCCTTAGATCTCTCACTGACATGATCAACAACTCTAGTAAAACACTTCACCTGCTCCACGAGGTAAGCATTCCTTAGATCTCTCACTGACATGATCAACAACTCTAGTAAAACACTTCACCTGCTCCACGAGGTAAGCATTCCTTAGATCTCTCACTGACATGATCAACAACTCTAGTAAAACACTTCACCTGCTCCACGAGGTAAGCATTCCTTAGATCTCTCACTGACATGATCAACAACTCTAGTAAAACACTTCACCTGCTCCACGAGGTAAGCATTCCTTAGATCTCTCACTGACATGATCAACAACTCTAGTAAAACACTTCACCTGCTCCACGAGGTAAGCATTCCTTAGATCTCTCACTGACATGATCAACAACTCTAGTAAAACACTTCACCTGCTCCACGAGGTAAGCATTCCTTAGATCTCTCACTGACATGATCAACAACTCTAGTAAAACACTTCACCTGCTCCACGAGGTAAGCATTCCTTAGATCTCTCACTGACATGATCAACAACTCTAGTAAAACACTTCACCTGCTCCACGAGGTAAGCATTCCTTAGATCTCTCACTGACATGATCAACAACTCTAGTAAAACACTTCACCTGCTCCACGAGGTAAGCATTCCTTAGATCTCTCACTGACATGATCAACAACTCTAGTAAAACACTTCACCTGCTCCACGAGGTAAGCATTCCTTAGATCTCTCACTGACATGATCAACAACTCTAGTAAAACACTTCACCTGCTCCACGAGGTAAGCATTCCTTAGATCTCTCACTGACATGATCAACAACTCTAGTAAAACACTTCACCTGCTCCACGAGGTAAGCATTCCTTAGATCTCTCACTGACATGATCAACAACTCTAGTAAAACACTTCACCTGCTCCACGAGGTAAGCATTCCTTAGATCTCTCACTGACATGATCAACAACTCTAGTAAAACACTTCACCTGCTCCACGAGGTAAGCATTCCTTAGATCTCTCACTGACATGATCAACAACTCTAGTAAAACACTTCACCTGCTCCACGAGGTAAGCATTCCTTAGATCTCTCACTGACATGATCTCTCAACTCATGTAAAACACTTCACCTGCTCCACGAGGTAAGCATTCCTTAGATCTCTCACTGACATGATCAACAACTCAAGTAAAACACTTCACCTCCTCCACGAGGTAAGCACCCGTTACTCTTGCATTCTCATGTGGAGAAAACAGAACGTCACTGATTAAATATAATATAATGAATAGTAGTTGTATTCAAAACAGTTATATGTGGAAAGCAAAGAGTGATTTAGAGTACGCGCTCCAGGAGGGTTGGTTTTTTGACATTTTTATGTTTTGGCTGTGGTACATAACTCGAAAAGTGTTACTAGAAACCGTTACCCAGTGTGTCAAGGAGTTAGAAAGATATAGGAGGTGTGCACAGTCTGTCTCCAGCTGTAGGTCCTCCCTCTACCGCACTTCCTAGGGCCGAAGAAAGTCGAAAAGATTTATACGTTATCAGGGAGTTAGGAAACTATAGGAGGTGTGCTATCAACTCTCTGCCCTCTATTGGCATTACTGCCAAGGACTATAATGCACAATTACATTATAATGCACTATGCAGCAAATGTGGTGGGTAGCCAATGAGAGCTCAAGATTTGCCCTCTAGATAACCATATAAGAATGTGAATGTAGTGGCTTTATTTCTTCCCTCAGAGGTTGGCCAATCTGGGTGTCACTCAATTTCCTATGCTGTCAACGCACTAACTCTGGTTTGGCACAGACTGTACTTGGGAGTCTACTTCTGCTGCTACATTTGCTCCTATACATCCTATAAACACGCACTCTTGTAATATCTAGTCCACTTTAATTATTATGAACCAACATAAAGACTCATCTTAACCCTTTCGCACCAACGGCAAAAGTACAAAATAGTTCCGGATACCTAAACCGTTTTTTTTTACGTTTTTCGGGTTTTTTCGTGATTTACATGAGGTATTATAACCTTTTTTTATAAAAAAAAAATTATTTCCGGTTTTCCCGGGAATAAAAATTTTGACCGCTATGACGGTCCTTAGGTGCGAAAGGGTTAAAAAATAAAACTCCCATGTGCACCAATAATCTTCCGTTAGGGGTACGTGAGCGGCGTACCAGTGCCTACCGTCACAAATCAAGCAATGCATACTATAGTTTATAAAACTTGAAGGTCGAGATTATGTCTCTGAGTGCAATTGAATAGTTATTATAAAATGTCTGTCTCATATCTTGTGCAGAAGGGTAAAGCCTTGACTTCTAAATTTGATTTAAACATTAAATGATGAGATCAGATTGGCAGCACTGACCCTCCCTAAAAGGAATCATAAAAATTATTTTTTGGGAAATTGGTCGTGTTATATTTTCCTCTAATCTTCGAGCGGGCAGCATTTACACCGCCTTTTCGAAAATACACGCCCCCTTTGATTTTACAGTTTCCAGCTTATCAGCTCTTCTAGGTATTCTCCAATAACTATTTCCTAGGTTTAATAAAGGCATCGNATTTTTTTCCACTCAGAAATTGTAGCTTTTCCTACTTTAATTTACAAAAATCCGCCTAAACCGAATTTTCGCTAATCCGAACTGGGTTCGGTCCCAATTAGTTCGGATAAGCGGGACTCTACTGTATAATGATGTATTTTTTCTCTCTTAAATAACAATGAAATAAAATATTTTACCGATATTTCAGCCCTAAATACAGCTTGTGTATTATACGGGAGTGCGTATTATATGCAAGATTATACAATGTTAGTATTGAAACATTTTTATTGTTGCAATTACTGTTGTTTGCAGGCTTTCTTACAGTCGCTGAGCAGCTACCTGTATCAACTCAAGTCTCTACTACTGTCTAGTGTTGAGAATGCTTCCAGTCATGAGAGGATGGACATACTCAGACTCTTCATTCTCAAACCATCCTCTCATGTGAGTTACTTGTTCTTACACCTCGGCTTTATCATTTTCTTATCCATCCGTGCTTCTATATGTTGATTTTATGGAAGCATTGTGTATTGTGTAAGTATGTACCTTTGTGTAGTTAAACTAGCCAGTGGCATAGCTAGGGCATTGGCACCTCGCAAGAACTTCTTGGGGGCTCCTCACCAAAGAAAATTGAAAAAAAAAAAACAAAAAAAAAAGGATTTGCGATCAGAACTAAATGGGGCCCCTTGACAAGTATAGAAGTATGATTTCAAGATACGAGGGTAGACTGAAAAGTAATGCACACACACTTGTAGAACTCGAACGAAATGACCTTTAGAAGCGCGAAGGGCAGCCTTTGGAAGTGGCACTCCCCCTCTATACGCATGCGCAATTTGAAGGCCTTAAGTTCATCTAGTGAATTTTGGGCAGCGAAAGTATGGAGACATGTTCTAGTGCTAGTAAGCACGATTTTATCGAATTTTTAACTGCTGAAAAAGTGACTTCTACTGAGATTTATCGTCGTTTAAAGGGTTTTTATGGTGACGATGCTGTTGATAGGTCTACTAGTAGACCTATACTCACAGTTGCGCAGTTTCAAATTGCGCATGCGTATAGAGGGGGAGTGCCACTTCCAAAGGCTGCCTTCGCGCTTCTAAAGGTCATTTCGTTTGCGTTCTACAAGCGTGTGTGCATTACTTTTCAGCCTACCTACGTAGTTAGATTTAATTATCCTCTATGGGGGGCCCCCATTAACATAGGTACATTGGTTTTGGGGCCCCCATTAGCACTGGGAGCCTGCCCTCACTGCAGGCCTACAGTTACGCTACTGGAACTAGCCAGTCTCTGCTCTCTAGCTGACAAATACATATATATATCTATATATATAAAATCCAAATACCACTCACTGACTCACTGACACATCACGATATCTCTGAAACCACTGGACCTACGACCATGAAATTTTGTAGGTGCGTTCCTCTAACCTCTTAGGTGCTCGCTAAGAAATATTTTTAAAATCTGACATNCTTGTTAATCAAAAATACATTATTATTCTTTGTTTTATACAGCTACCTCATCACCAAATGCCTCACATAACAGCCAATTAATAATGGGAAAAAACATTTCCTGGTGGGCCATGAGGAAAAACCTAACTTTAAAGCAATGAAGGTGGTACTCATTATAAGGAGGAAAATTATTTGGTAAGACTATAATATTGAAATACCTTCCATGAGTGCTGACATCACTACTGTTCCAAAATGTAGCTTAATATTGAAGAAGAATATTAATTGAGCATTTTTACTCACTTAGTGGGTACACAGCTACAGGTAAAATTAAGGATTAAGAGATATTTGTTGGTATTATACTCCTGATATTATGTTTTATCTCTTTATATTTCCTTGTGGTTTTAACTTTAAATNGCATTTACACCGCCTTTTCGAAAATACACGCCCCCTTTGATTTTACAGTTTCCAGCTTATCAGCTCTTCTAGGTATTCTCCAATAACTATTTCCTAGGTTTAATAAAGGCATCGGTATACCCGGAACGCTAACGGGTCGCCCTCACTTTAGTTTTAAAATCAACAAGCTCGATAGTACACACTTCAGTACGGTGTAAAAACTAGATTTTTTTTTTGTTGTTTACTGTATTCTTATGCAAAAGAATTTTATCATTTTAAAAGAGCTTCTAATTACATATACATATTTAATACAATACCAGGATAGGAGAGAAAGTGTTAAAGGCTGCATTTGTATTTTTTTATGACAATCCTGAAAAAATGTTTACTAACGTGTATAAGTATAATTTATTTTTAAAAAAAAAACGTGTTCAGTAATTTTTTTTTTTTTAATTAGAAATGAATGTTTTATTATATTTACCTATAGAGGAAACTAATTTCCACAAAAACAAGGAGCTACAAGCTTTAAATATGGAAGGAAACAAAAGCGGTGTAAATGCCGCCGTGCGCCTGCTGCTGTTACCCAATATCAAGCGCCCGCTCGAAGGCGAAACACACATAACAAAACAGACCAATATATTTTATACTTTTGAACTACACATTAATTAAATAATATGATTCTTACAGCTACCTCATCACCAAATGCCTCACATAACAGCCAATTAATAATGGGAAAAAACATTTCCTGGTGGGCCATGAGGAAAAACCTAACTTTAAAGCAATGAAGGTGGTACTCATTATAAGGAGGAAAATTATTTGGTAAGACTATAATATTGAAATACCTTCCATGAGTGCTGACATCACTACTGTTCCAAAATGTAGCTTAATATTGAAGAAGAATATTAATTGAGCATTTTTACTCACTTAGTGGGTACACAGCTACAGGTAAAATTAAGGATTAAGAGATATTTGTTGGTATTATACTCCTGATATTATGTTTTATCTCTTTATATTTCCTTGTGGTTTTAACTTTAAATTAATTTTTCCTGTTTTTTTTTTTTTTTTTTTTTTTTTTTTTTTTTTTCCC
>KZ652453.1:83320-93353 GCA_001010745.2 Gerris buenoi | reverse complement strand
TATATATACCAGGTAATTGTATGAAAGCTGATATTTGTTTAAGACTTGTTTTATTTATTAGAGCAGGTTATTTTATATTAGCTAGTAATTGTGAAGGATTTCTAGATTACAGAGTGTACTAACATGCTTACGTTTAATATTATTCTTGAAGTAAAACCTCAAGGTTAAGTAAATAACCATCAGTATTGTAATGATTCACCTAAATCCCCTGTATTGTTTGCATTGTTTAGTTGTCATACCTGTGGAACATAATCAACGTAGAAGGTAACATGGGATGTCATCGAATCCTCGAGAGAATGCATTCCTCTCTGCCCTTTATAAACGATGATCAACTCCTCTGCATCGTCAACTCTATATTCCTCAAGTGCTGCTACATTTATATCAGGTAACTTCAGAGTATAGAAATTTAAAATGGCATGAAAAATTAACTAATTCATTTTGCAATCCTACCATAATGCTGTTCTAGAGAAATAGGGACGTAAGTGCAAAAGTAGTAATTTTTAGAGAACAGAAAAACATACTAAGATTTTTTTCAATTTCNTTTTTTTTTTTTTTTTTTTTTTTTTTTTTTTTTTTAATTTGTGTTCTTTTGTTTATTTAGGATAATGCATATCCAGCTGATGAACTGATGCCTCTTAGTTGTAGAGGAAGATACAGAGGCGTTGAACCATCTAGAGGAGACATTGATGATGTCTTAGGAAAGTAAGTTTGTATATTTATTTTTTAATTTTAATTATGATTTTATTTAAGAACTTACAAGTTTTATTTAAGAAATGGCACAAACTCCTGAAACTGATGTAGAAAGAAAATATTGTATAATAGTCACTATCTTTTTTTGTTACTAGTTTAAAACAATGTTCAGCTGTTATCAATTCAATACAGATAATAAATATTTGAAAAACGCCACTATTAGTTTCAGATAATTCAAACAATGAATGTCCTTACACACCAAATTAATTATTTGTCCTTAAAGAATTACTATGAAGGTCAAGCAAAAAATAAATGCATATATTTGAATGAAACTTACTGGGATTTTTCATAGGTATTAATAATCATAATAGAGAATTATTAGTAAGTTATATTCAACACATTTTCTCAACTGCCGGCCGAGGTTTTTTTTATTTCTGTGACATATGAGGTCTATCGCCGTCTATTTTAGTTGAAACCAGTTTTCAACTTCTCCAGAGTGGACAGATCAGGATTATTATTATTATTTTTTAAGCATTATAACATTTTTATTAGGAACAAACTAATGAGAGGTCAGGTGAAGGTACAAAAAAAAATAAAAAATAAAAATAGAATCAAGGTTGATACTAGATCTCTTACTCACTGTGAAATGATGTGGGACACATAAAAGTTCTAGGTCCTTTTTATTTTGTTTTGAGCCTATTTGATTTATTATTCTCACAAGCATCAACAGCTCATAATTAATTAAGATTTGTTTAAGCCACCAAACTGCAAAATAGCTAACGTAATTGATCATAGTCAGAATATTGAGTTTTGAGATATAGGGAAAACAACTTTTCTATTTTCGTCTCCCTAGTAAATTATCAATTGTTATTGATAATCGAGATTTATTGAGTTATTGCAAAAAAGATACTGAATTAACTAGTTAGTATTATGACCAGTTTGACTCACAACAGCGCTGGGAACTATCTGCTATACAAATTGATTTATGCAATGAGATCAATTTCTTAAAATTTGTCAAGTTATTGCCTCATTTTAATCCTGATTTATCACCTTGGTGGAGGTGGTGTTTGTTGATATTGCTAACTAGATAATTCAGCTGGTGGGAGTCAAAGGGTAGTAAAGTTGCTCCAGATAAGTTTGCGATGGTCTTTTATTTTAAATAAGTTTTTTTAATGATGCATTTATGCATTTTTTGTTTAATTTATATGTAATATGGTTTCTTGTTGCTTTCAGTTTTTCTGTGACGTTAATTGACACGTTAGACACTCTAGTCATACTTGGAGATTTATCTGAGTTTGAGCATGCTGTCAAACTAATCATTAAAGATGTAACATTTGACACTGATGTCATCGTTTCAGTCTTTGNGTTAATTAAAAAAATAAAAAAAATAAATAAAAATAAAATCAAGGTAGATACTAAATCTCTTACTCACTGTGAAATGATGCGGGACAAATAAAAGTTTTAGTTCCTTTTTATTGTGTTTTGAGCCTATTTGATTTACTTATTGTCACAAGCTGCAACAGCTCATAATTTATTTAGATTTATTTTGACCACCAAACTGAAAGATAGCTAATGTAATTGATAATGTTCAGTCTATTGAGTTTTAAAGATATGGGGAAAACAACTTTTCTATTTTCGTCTCCCTAGTAAATTATCAATTGTTATTGATAATCGAGATTTATTGAGTTATTGCAAAAAAGATACTGAATTAACTAGTTAGTATTATGACCAGTTTGACTCACAACAGCGCTGGGAACTATCTGCTATACAAATTGATTTATGCAATGAGATCAATTTCTTAAAATTTGTCAAGTTATTGCCTCATTTTAATCCTGATTTATCACCTTGGTGGAGGTGGTGTTTGTTGATATTGCTAACTAGATAATTCAGCTGGTGGGAGTCAAAGGGTAGTAAAGTTGCTCCAGATAAGTTTGGGATGGTCTTTTATTTTAAATAAGTTTTTTTAATGATGCATTTATGCATTTTTTGTTTAATTTATATGTAATATGGTTTCTTGTTGCTTTCAGTTTTTCTGTGACGTTAATTGACACGTTAGACACTCTAGTCATACTTGGAGATTTATCTGAGTTTGAGCATGCTGTCAAACTAATCATTAAAGATGTAACATTTGACACTGATGTCATCGTTTCAGTCTTTGAAACCAACATTCGAGTTCTTGGGTAAATTATGAATATTTTAAAGTAGAAATTTATCTTTTTAAGGAATTTTTGAATTTTATTTCCTAGTATAATTAAATTATAATCCGTTAATCGGAAAGTAAAAGAAAAATAGAGAGAGAGAAAACAAATATAATATTATTTTTTACTGCTTTTCATTTATTAATCTTCTCTTTTGTTCATTTCAGAGGTTTGCTGTCTGGTCACATCCTAGCAGAATATGTTGAACAGACTGTAGGAATAATGAAGTGGTACAGAGGTGAACTTCTAATGCTTGCTAAAGACTTAGGATATAGGATGCTACCTGCATTTAATACTACTACAGGCATTCCTAGAGCAAGGGTAACTATTTATTTCCATTTCAATTATTTATTTTTTTAAATTAAATTATGAAGATACGAAAATGGCAATATGTTAGAATTAAAAGCAGTGTTTCTAGGGAAGTAGACAAATTTTTAGAGCATTATTCACTGATTTATAAAACATCTTTTAAAATTTAAAAATAGTTACAATTGGTGAAAATTAATGGGAGATAAAATATTTAAGACAAAATAATAATAAACAATAAACTATCATTCAAATTAACATGTTTATATTTACATCACTAAGAAGGGCTTGTTTACTCTGTGAACTAAATGAAGTTTTTGGGTTGCGGTCTTCAGTGTGAGTTGTGACTTTTGACAGTGTGGAAAAAATCCGAAAATGAGGGTGGAGAGCCAATGAGAGGTCAGGATTTTGAATTCTAGAAGGTCGGGACAACTAGGCAAACAAAAATGCCCCATCCCTCCCTCAGGCCTAGTGGCTTTATTTTTGTCCTCATTTAGGTTGGTGAATCTGAGTGTCTAAAGTCACAACTTGTAACACACATACTGTAAGTTAACTGTTAAGATTATGAATAAGTTTAGTGATTTCACTACAGGAAACTTTTACAATCAAATGCTGGTTTGAGAAATGCTCTAGTTTTTAGCTTGTAAATTATTTATTCACTTGTAAAACTTCTATGTAGGTGCTAAAATAAACTATCTAAAAGCTTGTTAATCAAAAATACATTATAATTCTTTGTTTTATTTATTATGGTTTTTAGATAAATCTGAAGAAAGGTATAAACAAAGAGGGTTCCCAGGAGACGTGTACTGCTTGTGCTGGCACTATGGTCTTGGAAATGGCAGCTCTTTCCAGGCTTACTGGAGACCCTGTTTTTGAGGTATGTAATTCAATACCCTACTGTATAGAACATCTAGCAGTTAAAGATTCAAGATAGGTCTAAGATGTATGAATGCTTTTCAAATAAAAAAAAAATATATATATATATTCAATTGGAGTTATTCTACGCATAAAATTATAAGGAGTGGTGCTATCACTTTATCTTATGACAAAAACAAACTGCAGAACAAAACCCTGACATTTCTGGAGATTTCAAATCCCAGAGAGGTGAGATATTTTTCACGCTAATGATCACATTGATCGGGTTTTGATCTTGGTTTCTTATGGCTTTAGATCCTTGTATAGTTACACCATTCTCTTCAGCTGTGGCTCTTATTCCCTATTCAGAGGATGTTTGCTGTTATATTTAAGATTTTTAAGTAAAGACCAGTCTTTTTCAAAATGTTCAACCCCAAAAGGTGTTCATAATAATTACGATTTATGTCATATCGTGTTGCTTTTTAAGCAAGTTCATTTTGGGGGGTTTCACCATAACCATATTCCATTCCATTCCTATTTTTCATTGTGTTTCTAAAATGATATATTGCAGGAGAAAGCACACACAGCCATGTCAAGTTTATGGAGGATGCGGCATAGAGGCTCAGACTTGATGGGAACAGTGCTCAATGTTCACTCAGGAGACTGGGTTAGAAGAGACTCAGGTGTAGGAGCAGGTATTGACTCTTACTATGAGTACTGCCTCAAAGCCTATGTACTTCTCGGTGATAATAGATATCTCAATCGATTCAACAAGGTAAATATACGCATTCTAACATTTTCCTGAAATGTATTTTATGTTGCTTTTATTTGAGGAAATGTTTAACTGATGAATTTCTTTGAACTAAGTTGTAAGTGTACACTATTCTTAAAATTAGTATTGTTTTTTGACACTCAGATTGGCCAACCTATGTGAGGGAAGAAATAAAATCCCACAGGCCACCAGGCCTGTGGGAGAGAGGGAAATGCATAATTTGTTTGTCAACAAAAGAAGGTTATTTTACTAGTTCAACAAATCGCGATCTTTTTCCTGATTTTGCCACTTGGATTTTCACTTCTTATTTACGAATATGTTTGAAATTTAATGAAAGAGTTAATTTCCTTTATAGAATCAAGAAATTTAATTTCGGTAATGAAAAGTTATGAAAAGTGTAGGCTTAAAACTACTTAGACGAAGAATTAATTTACCTGACAGATGTTGAATTGTAATGAAAGAAAGTTTAAGAACCTTTGTTAATTCAGTTGAAGTTTAAATTTTAATCTATCAATATTTGAGTACAGTGTGAAAGAAGTAGTTATTATTTTTCGGTAAATAAACAATAAACTCTATTATTGTTATATAACATGGAAAACGATAACGATTACTGAGTTGATTAATTTTCTGTCTAAGTCTTACTTTGTCAGAATAACTTAACAAATTGAAATGACGGGTAGTTACAAACAAAATTCAAAAACCTGTATAATATTTAGTGTATTAGAATTATATTTAAATAACATAAAAAGTGAATAATATGTAAAAGTGAATTCAAGCGGTGGCGTGGAGGTTATAAAGTCTCTTGGAACGGTTACCCTTAGTTCGGCGCCCCTTCACTAGAGACATTTTTATTTGCCTAGTTGGCCCGACCTTCTAAAATTCAAAATCCAACGCTCTCATTGGCTCCTTCTCTATTTTCCCGCGCTGTCAAAAAACAATACTAATTTTAAGAATAGTGTAGTTTTGTGTTGTATTAGTAGACCTAATTATGACTGGAGAGGTTATAGAAAGTAACACAATAATATTTTCACGGCATTTTCATCATTTTTAAGTGTTAATGTGGTATGAGTAAGTACACACATTGCTGAGCAGCTACACCAGGTTCCGCCTTTGATTTCCATACCCCTTACTTTTTTTTCCTCCCTTAATCCTTCTTAAACAGCCTTAGTCTACTCCCACCTTGTAATATTTTTTTAACTCTTATAAGCTTGTAAAATATGTAGCTAGTAGAGATCTTAAGGCCCGGCCACGCAAAAAGTTACGCTACGCGAGCTAGCTATTTCTTAATTTGATCTTGGTTTCTTATGGCTTTAGATCCTTGTATAGTTACACCATTCTCTTGAGCTGTGGCTCTTATTCCCTATTCAGAGGATGTTTGCTGTTATATTTAAGATTTTTAAGTAAAGACCAGTCTTTTTCAAAATGTTCAACCCCAAAAGGTGTTCATAATAATTACGATTTATGTCATATCGTGTTGCTTTTTAAGCAAGTTCATTTTGGGGGGTTTCACCATAACCATATTCCATTCCATTCCTATTTTTCATTGTGTTTCTAAAATGATATATTGCAGGAGAAAGCACACACAGCCATGTCAAGTTTATGGAGGATGCGGCATAGAGGCTCAGACTTGATGGGAACAGTGCTCAATGTTCACTCAGGAGACTGGGTTAGAAGAGACTCAGGTGTAGGAGCAGGTATTGACTCTTACTATGAGTACTGCCTCAAAGCCTATGTACTTCTCGGTGATAATAGATATCTCAATCGATTCAACAAGGTAAATATACGCATTCTAACATTTTCCTGAAATGTATTTTATGTTGCTTTTATTTGAGGAAATGTTTAACTGATGAATTTCTTTGAACTAAGTTGTAAGTGTACACTATTCTTAAAATTAGTATTGTTTTTTGACACTCAGATTGGCCAACCTATGTGAGGGAAGAAATAAAATCCCACAGGCCACCAGGCCTGTGGGANATTAGTCTACTCCCACCTTGTAATATTTTTTTAACTCTTATAAGCTTGTAAAATATGTAGCTAGTAGAGATCTTAAGGCCCGGCCACGCAAAAAGTTACGCTACGCGAGCTAGCTATTTCTTAAAAATTTTGTTCCTTTACAATGAATGGAGGTGGCCACACTGAACGTGTCACTATGCTACGTCAGCGACTCATCTTAGCTGTGTTTAGGCAATTCCATTTAAACTGATTTCTCGGCGTTTTTGCCGAGAAATAACATTTTCTTTGATCACTCATTAAATAATAATTTAAATTAGTTTTATTTGAGTTTCCAATAATCACAGTAAAAGGTATATTATAGAGAATCTGAAGGGAATGAATGAGCTTTCTCAGAAAGATATTTTTCCAGTATTAGTAATTTCCACATATTGAACAGGATTTTTGGGCTAAAATAATTTTTTTGGTGTAAATTATATAGACAATGTTTTGTTCTCAGCACTACTCAGCTGTGATGAAGTACATCAGTCAGGGCCCAATGCTTGTTGATGTCCACATGCATCGACCTCATACAAACTCCAGAAACTTCATGGATGCATTACTCGCATTCTGGCCTGGCCTACAGGTAACTGATGAATTTCAAATCTTTTTTTTATAATTATAATTTTGGTAAGAATATTACTACTTTTTTTGACAATGATATATTGTTGGACTTACTTATACTTACTTAATAAATCTAATCATCTCATTTTCTCTTCCGAGGTAGTAGATTTATATATCTTCTGATATAAAGGTGTGTTTACACCTGACATTTATTGCATGACATTTATGTCAGTCAGAAATCTCAGTAGTGTAAACACCCAAAAATTTATGTCTGAGATTTATGTTTCTACTCTCAGCTATAAGTGTCGGCGCTCCTATAATAACAGATGTAAACACTGATTATTATATTTTTCGTACATTTATGGCAAATTTAAGCATTGCAGGAAGTGTCAGACATATATATCAGACATAAATCTCAAGCAATTTCTCTCAGATGTAAACACTCAAAGCTATTTCTGTCTGACACTTGACATTTATTGCTGGAGAGAAGTGCCAGGTGTAAATGCACATTAATATTTCTCTTAGTTGAGTTGATGAAATTAACTAATTTCAACTGGTAGTAATAATCAAATTCAGAGAAAGGTAAACAGGAAGGGATCAGTTTATGGAGGATAGAAGAATATTAAACCAAAGTAAGAAATTAAAAAAAAAAATCAGTGTTAAATTGCCTCTTTATTTCTTGCACCTTTCACTCCAGTGCTGATGATGACGGGTTTCAAAATTCTTTTGTTAACCCCCCTTGAGGTAACCTGAAATCTATTCAAATATCAAAAAGTGCTGTTTTTTTTCTCTTTAATCTCATGTATACCTATTTTTAGGTTCTATCTGGAGATTTAAAACCAGCTGTAGAAACGCATGAAATGCTGTATCAAGTTATGCAAAGGCATAATTTCATTCCTGAAGCTTTCACTACTGACTTCCAAGTAAGTTATTCATTAATTAATTAATAAAAAGGATGGGAAATTTGTATTTTTATTTACGATATCTCGGTGCTTTATTTCGAATTAATCCCTTATCAAATTGTGCTTTAAATGTTTACTCTGAATATCTGATGTTTTAGGTTCACTGGGGTCAGTACCCTTTAAGGCCAGAGTTCCTAGAATCGACTTACTTTTTGTACAAAGCAACGAGTGATCCTTATTACCTTAATGTCGGTAAAAAAGTACTAAGAGCGCTGCAGAAACATGCTAGAGTTCCATGCGGCTATGCTGCAGTCAGCGATGTTAGGACAGGTCATCATGATGACCGGTAAGTAAATTTATTTATTGGTTTCTGTAGTTTTACAATTATATTCTTTTCTAGAACTAATAATTGTCTGAAAAAAATTCAACGCTTGTAGCTTTATACCTACCATAGGATAAAGTACGTTGGAATTATTAAGAAGAATCAGGACAGTAATATTAGTATATAATGTAGTAACACAATAATGTGGTAACACAATTAGTTCATTTAACTAATAAAATACAGTAGAACCTTGATAAAAAGTGTCTCAAGGGGATTAAGGCAACAGTCTTGTTATCAAGGTGCTCTTTTTGTAGAGGGTCGTGTTATCAAGGTTATTTTGGCCATCAGTTGTGTTATCGAAGTTAATGGGTGGGGGTTTCAAGTCTAGACTTGTTCAAGGTCGACCCATTCCTGTAGAGAGTCGCGTTACGGAGGTTGACTTCTCAAAACGTCTTGTTACAGAGGTTCTGAGTAATGTTGTGAATTGGAAAAATCTGTGTTATTGAGGTTGTTTGGATAATAATAGTCACGTTATAGAGGTTAAAGTTAACATTATGTGTTATGACAATCTCAAGGGGATTTGAAAATTGAGGTTGTCGTGTTATTGAGGGTCGTGTTAGCGAGGTTCTTCTGTATTAACAAATTAAAAAATAAAAATCATTGAAACTAATATTTGACAATTGAATTTAAAATTCAGTTGTATTAGGGACAATTGAATTTAAAATTCAATTGTCCCTAATAAATATTATGAGATTAATTTTTTGTTTATATTTTCCAGGATGGATTCGTTTGTTCTTGCTGAGACGTTCAAATACTTGTTCCTTTTATTTGCGGAGCCTAGTGAACTCCTAGTAGATTTAGATAAGTTCATATTTACTACTGAAGCACATCTTCTCCCGTTAACTCTTGCCAGTAAGCCTAGCAACGCATCATTCCTAGGGGTAAGAATCTGCTATTTTCAGTTCTTTGTTGAGTAATATAATTTGTTACCTATTTATAAAGTAAGCTGAGGAAGGCATATTATTTATATTAATTTTAAACTATCTTGTTTTACAGGAGGACGAAGTGAGTACTGGTAGCGAAGATCCTCCTCAGTGCCCAAGTACATTAAGACTGTTTCCTCATGCCGTTCGTAAACCTCTGAAGAACTTGGTTCATCAAACTTGTCCAAGAACTCAGCACCATCGAAGACTTACTGCTTCCACATTCCAAGTAAGGCTTTCTTTATAATATTTATTTCTTTATTTAAACAATAAATAAAAATTCAGGATAAAAGGTATTCTAGGTTTCAACCCTTTTGTGTTGAAACCTAGAATCCCCTCAATGGCAATAGGATAAATTAATGCTAAGCATTGCTGTTTACGATTCAATTTGAAATTGGCATAAGAGTAAGATTATAAAACGATCATAACTTTATCCATGAGAGTTTCAATTT
>KZ652453.1:66179-82451 GCA_001010745.2 Gerris buenoi | reverse complement strand
CCAAATTGAAAATACCATAATGCTCTCCCTACACTTCTACCTTATTTCTAATACCTAGCCTCACGGTTCAGATTCTTTTAACTAGTTAGCCCTCTAGAGCACATCTCTACGGTTCTACCCCACTTTTCCGCTCTCGCCTAGCTTTTTCCGTTCTTTAATTATTGATACCTATATATATCTATAATATATACCTCACAGCCCCCGCTCTCAGTCACACATTTAGTCGCACGCCATGAAAGTGTTAATAAAGTTTAGAAATTTTTATACTAATCCCTTTATAGATACTTTTATGACCCTATTGTAACATTATTATAACTTTTATGACCTATATTGAAGGAATCACTTCCATTGAGTAGAGCATACATTAATCTATGTAATATTTGCCCTTTTACGAAGTTTATTCTCTAATGACGATAAAGGTTTATTCCCTATTAATTTGCTAGTTTCTAGCAGACCTTGAATTCAATCCAGATTTTAAAGCCATTTATAAAACTAATTTTTCTTCTTTTATTTTATTAATTTGTTGTGTAACTAATTAACTACCCATATAAGCTAATCTAATCTTATACGAGTTATTCATAATGCTATTTTTGTGGGTAAGCCATAGATATGCATTAATCATTTACTGAATTGATTTTGTCATGTTATTTATTTGGATTAAATTTATATATGAGCTCGCTTCACTTACTCTTTTAACACTCTTTCGTAGATTATTTATTTATTATTTATTTATTTCCTTCACTTTGTTTATTTTTATTTTTTATATCATATAATCACCATTTCACAATAGGTGTTTAATCTCATTAATAAAATTTAATGTATTGCATGATGTTCTTAAAAAGTAATTTGCAAATGTTGTATGTGTTTTTTAACAAATTATTTACAGCTTTGTATAGCTTATAACTTATTGCTTTAAAGTAGTATTTCTAATTATATTTTATTTTATACAAGTGATAATATAGGGTTTTAGCTAAGGGAAAACTTTTATTTTGGTTTGTAAAACTAAATATTTGAAGTTGTCGATTTTTTAATGCAATATTTTATTAATGCTATTAAGAGTTTCATGAATACCTTTAACATTTATATGGACTCATCATTCATTCCTTTTAAACTTTCTTTGAGTATTAATGTATACGAATATATGTTAAAAGTCTGTCCAAAAAAGTTACAGCATTAAAGGTCAGATTAAGTGGCTGGTAAAACCAAAAACAATGTCAAATTTTTTACCTTTTTTAATTTGTGGAATCTGACCTAATCTAGAGGCTCTAGTGGAATTTGCTAGGTGTTCTAGTGGAATCACTAGGTGTTCTAGTGGAATCACTAGGTGTTCTAGTGGAATCACTAGGTTCTTTAGTGGGAATCTTTTAAGTTTCATGAGATTTTAGGGCAGAACATTTTTTTTTTTTAAAGAAAGAACTTGTGCATTGTGTAACTCATTTAAAAAGCCCTGTGTTTGACCTTGCTGTATTCTTATCTTCTCCCTCATAAAATTATATATTTTTACTTACACTTATACTTTTTAAATATTGTCATACACCTTTGATTAAAGTTCAACATTTAACTAAATTAAAATAAGTTAACTTAATCATAGATTCTCTGGACCGAAAGGGTTAATTATTACTGTCGCATTAATTCTCCCTCAAATCTGGTTATTTTTCTAATATGTCACCCCTCTAGTCCCTTCCTGTTGGATAATCAAAATTACGAATATTACACCTTACCATTTTTTTTTTGTATTAAATAGTATTTTAGGGAGTTGTCTCTCCATTTATTTTTAGAACCTCATTTGGTCTTTAAGACTTCCATAATTAGTGTATGAATAAATTAGAGATTCATCAGTAAACTATTCAGATAATTCCTGATAACATTATGAATAAAACCCGAGACTAAATAAAATCAGTTTATTACAGCTTTCAACCATTTTAACTCTTTAGTTATTATTTATTAGTCTGTGGTTCACAATACAGCAATCCCTTAATATCATCAGTTTTGATTATCCACAATAAGATATATTTTGACTGAGGGGTCGTGGAAAGTGCCCCGATCGCCGTTAAAAATGTTTTCGGAAACCAAGGGATGTTAGATTGGAGAAAGGAAATATCCTTGAACTTGTAGGTTGATGATCAGTATGCTAATCATCTGAGAAAAAAACAAATACACTTCAACGTCTTTTTTTATCTTATTGAACTCAATTTTTATTTGTATTTGATTTTGAAAGGATTGAGGTCAAATTCAGCCTCTTTTTTTACAAAAGTGGAAAATAAATTATATTATGTTATTTTTTTTTTGTTTTATACTTTAATTTGTAAAAATCCTTTATGGCAACCTTTAACTTCACTCTATAGTGTTGCCTAGAAAAAAGGTTCCAAATATAAGTTGTTACAGTTGATTTCTCTTATTACTGATTTCTTTTATATTTCTCAATGGTGTTTATAATTAATAAATAAGAAATGTAAGCAATAACTAGGCAGTACATTGTTAGTGATACATGATTATCTCTTTACAGAATACACAGACGTTATCAAGTTTTGATGCTGTGATACCCTTCTACGGTTTGGCCTGTGTCATTTATATTGTAGAAGTCGTAATCTTATTCATTTGGCTAACAATCATTCCCAGATTTTACTGAAACCATCTTGAAACTTTATATTAAAAATACAATCAGTGATACTGGAATACATTCCAGCAAATTTTTTTTTTATTTTTTTCATATTATTTTTTTGTTAAATGTGTAAATATTGTTAAACATGGTGCTTTTTATGTAGAGTAAAGTAATAATAAGACTGGTTCCTAAGACGAAAAATGTAAATTTTATGTTATTCAATTGAAAAGTGATCCAACATTTTAAATAGTTTTATATTTATCTCTTTTATTCATTTATTTAGTTATTTTTTAGTAAATATTGAATATAAAAAAAAACTAATCTATTTTTTGTGCATTTAAGCAATTCTTAAATTTAAAGCCTATTAGTTTTTAGAAGAAAAATATACAGGAAATTAATAAAGTTGGTATCAATAACAAATTTGACAGTATTGTTGTTTATTTCTCAATTATAGACACTGTAACATACTAGAGCTATTATTCAAACGGAGAGATGAACCACTTGCTGGAAACTCGAAACTAGCAATTAAGGCATTTGAGCCTTGTTTACTAATCCCATATAGAGTTTTATCCACTTAACAAACTAATGTACCCACCAAAACAAGTACACAACAAACCTCACAAATGCAATTAACACATTCATGGCAGACCACGGCCCTGGAACGTGCTCTCCCTATACTTCTACCTTATTTCTAATACCTAGCCTCACGGTTCAGATTCTTTTAACTAGTTAGCCCTCTAGAGCACATCTCTACGGTTCTACCCCACTTTTCCGCTCTCGCCTAGCTTTTTCCGTTCTTTAATTATTGATACCTATATATATCTATAATATATACCTCACAGCCCCCGCTCTCAGTCACACAATTAGTCGCACGCCATGAAAGTGTTAATAAAGTTTAGAAATTTTTATACTAATCCCTTTATAGATACTTTTATGACCCTATTGTAACATTATTATAACTTTTATGACCTATATTGAAGGAATCACTTCCATTGAGTAGAGCATACATTAATCTATGTAATATTTGCCCTTTTACGAAGTTTATTCTCTAATGACGATAAAGGTTTATTCCCTATTAATTTGCTAGTTTCTAGCAGACCTTGAATTCAATCCAGATTTTAAAGCCATTTATAAAACTAATTTTTCTTCTTTTATTTTATTAATTTGTTGTGTATGATTTAAAAAAAACATTCTTCCATTTTAAATGTTATCATTAACTATTACTCTCTTTTTCATAATTCTTTGGTTGTATTGTTATTTATCTAAATACCATATCTGTAACGTATTATATTAATCCTTTATTAAGTTGCTTAGTATGCCCATGCATGATATCTGCTTGTGTAAGGTAACTAATATATATTTATATTTTTTATAAAATGTAACATCTTCTGCACTTTTTCATTATCTTCATTTTTTTATTCTCTTTATTTATTACTAATTTCTTTGAAATTGGTGGCACTACTTTTTTAAATTTTATTTTGCTCCGCATTAGGCCAATATAACGACCCAGTTCATAGATTGTTTTTCACCATATCAGCCTTACCTTTTATCCTATGATGGTTATATTTGATTATTTTTTATAATTACTTCTTTAAGATGGTCCCTTATGTTTCTTTGTTTTAATTTTTATTTTAACTTATCAAGGCCTCTAAATTGATTTTTTTAAAATGTTTCTCTATCTTGTTGTCTACAACAGTTGTTTGTTATACAATTTTATTTTTAATTTCTCTTATCTTTTAACTCAACTTTTTCCTTAAATATTTAAAATTATTCAATGTTTTTATTGGATCACTTTGATATTGCTAATTTTTAATTAATATTAAACTGTTTATCCTTTTTTTATAACTTTTGTTTTTATTCTAATGCTCTAAAGTGATGGATTTATTTATTTTTTGTATTTTTTTTCCAATTTAACAAAAATGTGGATTCATTTTATTTTATTTAAAAACTATAAAAAAAAGTAGGTGTATTACTGAAAAAAAGAAAATAATTGACTTGTAATTTACAAAGGCTAGTACTACCTCATTTTTTTAATTTTTAGGTATTGAATTAGATAGAAAATTGTAAAAATGTTGTAGTTTTACTTGTTAATATTCATGTATATTATATTTTTTATTGCTACATTATTTTTAGTATATTTCAAGTTACCTGGATAAATTATTTTACATTCTTCCTCTAATTGTTCCATAATTTTATTTATGTATTTATAAGATTTTTTTTATTTTTTTATTATTATAATATTTTACATCACTTATAAAGTTCATTAAAATTAGCACAGTTGATAAGTTCAATTTATGTAAGTATTTTTAAAGATCTAGGGTTATTTAAACAAGCTTGCTTACATAATTCCTTTTGATTTTTGGAAACAAAACATTAAACAATTAATAATTAATAGTTTTTATTATTTTATATGAAGATACTACTTGAAGGATGCGTTAACTTTTATTGAGATATTGTTAGCATTTTTTTTTTTTATATTTTAAATAGTTTCTATTTTTCTATTTTCTATTTCCTACACTCACATCGACTATGGTGTTATAATGAAGTTCTAGGTCTTCCAGTGGTGACTGCGTCTCGAAGGGTGTATGTCCCAACGTTTCACTCCTAATTCTAGAAGCATCTTCAGCGGTGTTCACGGGTTCCTAGGTTTTAGACAAGTGTGGACACAGTTAGTTCTTCTAGCATTAGGAGTGAAACGTCGGGATGTACACCCTTTGAGACGCGGTTACCTTGGAAGACCTAGAACTTCACTATATGTGGTGTGATTAAAAAGTATCCGACCTTAATTTTTATTGGTCAAACAAAGGAAGACTGTGGGGGCGGGGCTTGGTGTACTGTTGCAGGCATGCCCAGTGAGAATGCTCATTTTTTGTACGTCTGCAACACGAGTTTGTCGGCGGTAGGCTATTCATTAGTGAGCCAGTGCGAGTGAATGTCGTTGCATTTTTCTTTCTGACAAAATAACAGAAAAAGTCGAACAGCGTTACTGCATCCATTTTTTTAAGCTTGGCGATTCTCACTTGTTAAATCCTGCAGATTGTTTCCATTTAAAAAAATGGATGCAGTAACGCTGTTCAACTTTTTTTGTTATTTTGTCAGAAGAAAAACGCAACGACAGTCACTTGCACTGGCTCACTAATGAATAGCCTATCGCCGACTGACTCGTGTTGCAGACGTACAAAAAAATGAGCATTCTCACTAGGCATTCCTGCAACCTTACACCAAGCCCCGCCCCCCAGCTTCCTTTGTTTGACCAATAAAAATTAAGGTTTGATACTTTTTGATCACCCCACGTAAGTGTAACCACAAATGCCTACGAACATGGTGCTATTGTCTAAAAATTCTAATAACAAATGTTTAATGCAGATTTGTATCATTCTCTTTCATTAGACATCAGAGGCATACCCATAGGGATGCCCCCAGAGCCCATTGAATTGTGTTAAATTTGTATTTTATCATTAAAAAAATATATACAATACAACTTCAATGGTAATGATCTCTAATTAAAAGGATTAAAACTCGCCTATATTAAATATTAGCTATTTTAATATTGTCTTGGTTTTCCTGTTAACATCACAATGCACCACTCCCTTGAAGATACTTCCTGTAATAGAAATGAAAAAGTCAGACTTGAAACCATTCGTGACATGGATTTCACTAGATGCAAAACCAAGACCCTCATAATTTCTGTCTGGCTGGAAGTTGTTAACTCACCTGTATCTCTGAAAGTAACCAACAAAAAAATTTGAATCTTTACAGTTTTTTTATGTGTAACCCAAATACTGGAACATGTACGGAAGCCTCTTTAATCGTCTTTAAAATATAACGGGTGATCATTTTTTTTTTTTAACGCCATGTGGGATGTTAAAGAGTGAAAGAGGATGCTCTGATTACAGATATTATATGTATGTTTGGATTATTTGTTAATGGATCATAAGGTGTGTAAATTTAACAAGTGGTTAATTTATAAAAAGGTTATATTCAACCCATTTCAAGCATCATCAGATGTCAAGTCCTTGATGTGAAACAGATGATCTGAGGATCATGTTAATTACTTATATTTATTATTATTCAAATTGTTTAAAAAATATGTCAAATTCTATTATAACTAAGGACTCAACGTCTGATGATGCCTCTTATGGGTGGAAATATAACTCTTTTTTTTGTTTTTGTGTCCTTAAATATTTTTTGTCAAAAAATTTGCAGTTTTTTTTTATACGTCGCATATTTTGTAAGGCTAAAATGTCCCCTCCTTTATCTTTTTGTGGTGAAATGTGACACAAGTGCTGAAATACTGCACAAAACTTTCCTCTAACTCCTGTTTAGATCATTATAAAATCAAATGTCATTCTTCTGTGGCTTCTTTCTATGTATTTCTTTTTTTATTTTTATTTTTCTATCTGTTTACTTGTCATCACTAATAGTTTAATTAGGTGTTCACAAACTTATTGTTTATAATTTAATAGTTTAACATTAAAAGTTACTTTAGTTCTTGTCACATAGTTTAATACATTTTCCAGGCTTCGGAGATTCATCAATGTCGTTTGGTGTCAACTGCCGGGCTGATGGCTATCAACTGGCGACCAATGCTTTCTAAACTTACTGCCAATCATTTTATTATTTGTTAATTAACTTATTAATTATCACAAAAGAAAAGTTTAATTTCTAATTGGTCTTTCATTAATCATTAATATAGTATTTTCTTATTTTCTTTATGTATAATGATGATAATTCAGAGTCAATTTTTCTCCAAGTATGATATATAGTAATATCTAAATTTTTGCCTGTTTCTAGAATAAATTTTTATTTCCGGCAGTGTGGCATGGCCAAATCTTAATACCCCATTTATAAATTATTTTATATACATATTAGTTAATTATCCGCTGAAATTGATAAAAAGAAAACATAAATGATGTGTCCTTAAATTAACATTTATGGTGCTAAGAAATTTTTGGGATTTGATTTGCTGTTTAATACAGTAACTAATAACTAATATTTAAATAGTCATTAAAATTTAATGTAAGTTTTGAATAAACAAGAAATAAGTTTGTTAACTTTTACAACCCTATCTAATTTTTAGTTCTAAGTGATAAAGCAAGTCAGCAATTACTGTAATTGTTTTTTATTTTTATTTTTTAAATTTATATTTTAGTTCTCAGACTTTGATTGATTCATATATAATATTAAAGTTTTGTTTATTTTAATAAGTTTTTTAAGTATTGGGATGTACAATTATTAATATTAATTAAAAATCAATTTTTAAGTTTTTTTTTATTATCAGAAGTATTAAAATATTTTGTTTGTTAGGATATCATGTTATTTTTGTGTTATTAGGTTGGTTCAAAGAATTTTTTAGTTATATGATCTGGATCTGTTTATGTTAAGTGACATTTTTCTTTATTCTAATGCAAACACTTCTGTATTCAGAATTATTACCTATAAAATTTTTTCTGGTGTTTACAATTTTTATTGCCATGAACAAGTCAAATCATGTGGTAGTTATATGCTGGGAGTGCTTTAAACAAGTAATTTTGTACGGGCAGTTAGTGCTCCAAAGAGGCCATGAAGAGACATACTCGTCAGGCTGTTTGCATTTGTAATATTTCTTGAAAGCACCTTGATAGTCTAGAGCCGTTTTAACTATTTGAAATCTTCATCCTCCTTCTACTAGATTGAGGAATGTTCATGTTGACACCATGATGTATATCATTGTGATATACAATGAATGTATTCAAATTATTATTACCTTGAGTAATTTTTTTCCGAGGATAAGCTAAAATTATAAATTTCGTTCCCATTTTCATCTTTTATTCTAAAAAGCTATTTTTAAAAAAATTGTTCTTTCTCATAGTATATTTAAAAAATGCAGTTAAATTAAGTTTTATTTAATAGTCCAGTAACTTTATACATTACAGTATGCGTCAAATCCGGTAGTTCTGATTTTTTTCAGACTTGTTTATGATGTTGGTTTAGTGAATAATCCAAGTTTGTGACCTCGAGCGCCGAACGCAACTTTGTCAAAAATCAGAAAAACCGCGAAAAAATCGTTGTTTTTTCAAATTCTGGCGATTATAACCCTAAACGACTTGTTTTTGAAAAAACTTTCTTACGTCGTTTTTAAAGTAGACTAAATTTGCTACAATATGATACTAGAGTTATCTCTGTAGACCCAATAGTTTCCGAGATTATGCCTTTCAAAGTTTATCATTTTTTCGAACTTCGCCATTATTTTGCAATTTATTTTTGCAGAGATGCAGCCCCACAACACCTCTTACGGATGATTTCTTGGGGCTGCCACGAAGGGTTGTGGGAACGCGTGCAGCTGCAGGAAGGCAGGATTAAAATGCTCATCAGTCTGCAGGCACTGCAGCGGGGTTCTTATAACGATATACCTGATGTTGCAGTAGTAGGTATCCCAGAAGGCGACAATCTGTCCCATATCGAAATGGAGAATGACTTGAGGGCACAAGACGTCGACCTAAGAATTTTGAAAGTTTGTTCAAAAATTAGTCCTTTAGGGATATAATTGTCAAAATTTGGAGAGAAAAAAAAACTGGGATGGCATATATATCGCTTCAGAAGATTGTGATGAATCGTCGACATCTTGTTCCCACAAGTCATCCTCGATTTCGACATTTCTGGGATACCTACTACTGCAACATCAGGTATATTATCATAAAGAGCCCCCGCTGCAGTGCCTGCAGACTGATGAGCATTTTAATCCTGCCTTCCTGCAGCTGCACGCGTTCCCGCAACCCTTCGTACAGCCCCAAGAAATCATCCGTAAGAGGTGTTGTGGGGCTGCATCTCTGCAAAAATATATTGCAAATAATTGCGAAGTTCGAAAAAATGATAAACTTTGAAAGGCATAATCTCGGAAACTATTGGGTCTACAGAGATAACTCTAGTATCATATTGTAGCAAATTTAGTCTACTTTAAAAACGACGTAAGAAAGTTTTTTCAAAAACAAGTCGTTTAGGGTTATAATCGCTAGAATTTGAAAAAACAACGATTTTTTCGCGGTTTTTTCGAATTTTGACAAAGTTGCGTTCGGCGCTCGAGGTCACAAACTTGGATTATTCATTAGGCCAACATCATAAACAAGTCTGCAAAAAATCAGAACTACCGGATTTGACGTATACTACCCCTTACTAGAAGGCGACAAAGTTACTGGATTATAAAGAAAAATAAATGATTTTTGGATCAACATAATACTTAAATACATAATGTTTCATATTATTTATTTGGCTTTGGTTATAAATATGGTAGTTAAGTATTAATATTCTTGCTCCGTACTAGTTACTTATTTATAAATATAGATCTTCCAAATGTCTCTCCTCATCTAAGATTTGTTTCTACACTTAAAGAGTTTGCCAGTTTATTGTTATTTCCCAGTTATTTGTATAAAAACTGCTGTTGTAAATATTAAATCCTGACCAGTAAAAAAAACAAACAAAAAAAAAAAAAAAAAAAAAACGGCCTAATACGATTGAACCACCTTGATTGTGATGCGTGGACTATACAAATGCCTCTCTTTTATTTCTTGCTAAATTTTATTTTAAATGTGTTTTTCTGAAAATAACCCTGCAAATACAAGTATTTTTTAAACTAATTTAGTTTTTCATTTCCTTTGGAAGAGCTATATTTATAAGCAAATGTTCTACATAATATCCACATAGTCTTAAAGGCACATTATAATCGCCTAATTATTTTGTTATTTAATTATTACTACTTGTAGAATTTTCTTATTGTTTCTTTTGAAGGCCTTAACAACTATATTTATTTTATTTTAATTCAGTTGTTTGTTTTTTATTTTATTTTTGTATCTTTTGAAAATGAAATATATTTTGTTTTTTTATTTTAATTTTTGTTTTTGTTTTATTTAGCACTATATTTAAATAATTTTTATTTTATTTCTCTTGATTTTTATTATATTATTTATTTATTTTTTAAAATTTATTTAAACTGTGGAAGCCCTCTTAACCCTGGTCACCTTAGGACTGAACCCATAACCACATAACAAAATGGCCAGTTAAACCAAATTCTTCTTGTAACAAGCAGAATACTTTTAAAACTCCCCATAGCAATATGACAACGGCTCAACTAACTTCAATAGACAGAGATATAAGCACAAAACAGTGATAAACAGACCTTCATACACTAGATTAGAAAGGCCGGTGACACCCATATCACCTCCCAGTCAATGGGTGCTCACCCAGTGTATCAGGGTTGGTTAAACCACTTTTTGTTTGAACTGAGACTGGATAAGAGGGCTGTTCTGTCTTCAAATAGAATATGTTTTATTCCCTTGTAGTTATGAGACTGCAAGCTTGATATATTATACAGATAGTTTATCTATTAGATAAAAATAGTTTTGAGGTTTAGCTCTAGTCATTTAATTTTATTTTTTGCAGTTATGATTATAAATGCAAATTATTGGATATATTTATTATATTTATCCTTGCAGAAATTTCCGTTTAACATATAACTAGTGTTGGGACTAGAAAACTTATTTTTAATTTTTAGTATATAGGTATCATGATTTCTGTTGAATTATAAATTTTTATTGAAATGACTTATTGTTGCAGAAGGTGCTTACATTAGTAAAAATTCTACTTTTGTTTTGGATAACTTTTTACAATATATATATTTGTTTCTTATTATTAATTTATTTTATTTTTAATTATTTTATTTTTAAGGAAATAGAAACTATTGAATGCGATAAACATACAACAGTACTTAAACAAAAGAAATATGTTGGGAAGCTGATATTATATTCTGTTTGCATTTATTTATTTNAAAAAAATAAATAAATAAATAAGAACCTAAATTATATAGTAATCCTAAATGATCTATCTCATAGTTTTACCAAGGATTCAGTGTAGCTTTCGCTTCAGTTGATACCCTCAGTCGTTGCATCTTCTTCCTATTCTTTTGTGTGTGGATACCTTGTGCTTTTGCGGAAAAAATACTAGCTCTTTTTTCAAATTTTAATTTTTTTTACTGGTGTGCTCATTCGAATAACATGAGCGATTCAAGGATCTTAGGTTTTCTTAGTCTCCCTGATAAATATTTAGACCAAGCGGGAACTGTATTAAGCACGATGTAACTTTGTGCCTTGTTCCAAAGGGTTTGGAAGACATGAGTTGTTTAGGAATGAGGTCGAGGGTAAAAGGTGCTGTAAATCCTGTACGAGAATCGTAAACAGTGTCTGGGCTCTGAGCTTATATGGGCCCAGAGGATGCTTTAGAGTTCCTCCTTACAACAACTAACTCTATTCCACAAAAAAGCTAACTTCGTAGAACGTAAAAAGACTGATATAAACTTTATACTGAGCTTGCGAAGCAACCATCCATTACCATAAAGAGATCTAAAAACAGTTGTGCTTGATCTAAGACTTAGGTATCAGTTAGATTATTTTAAAATATTTTGAAACTCGCCTGCTCTCAACTTTTTAGCATAAGGCAGATATTTTTTTAAATTTAAAGGAATAGTTGGTATTATTTATTCACAATTACAATTAGTTTTACACCTTATGGTTGCAATAACACTTCCTCTATTTCATAACTGCTAGGCTTTATTTTGAACTTTGAAATAAATAATAACAAATAACCATTGTTTAAAGTGATAATAGTGCAGTTCATTTTCTTATTATTCCCTTCTTTCAAGTCAAATTCACTAACAAATGATACTCAAATGCTACTAACAAATGATACTCAAATGATACTAACAACTAACAACTCTTTCTTTATGTTTGTTTGGCAGTGTTTTTAAGTATTAATTTTAGATGAACTTACTGTTGGATATTAAAAATAGTTCGTCTTTTATATATTTCACAAAAGAACAGACAATTGAATCTAGATAGAAAGGTTTAGTTAGCCCCATAGTTTGGAATGACCCAAAGTCTCCAAATACATTCACCTGCCAGGGTTCTCCCTCCAGCAGTTTTTGTTCCTCGGCGTTTTCCTCCAAAAATAAAAGTTGGCGTCATGCCTGTATGGGGAAGAGCTGTAGATTCAAGTTTCAAGGTTGGAACCAGTTAATAGGATACAATGTTGAAAGTTGAATGCAGGTCGAGAATAGACTGGTCTATATTTGTGACGCGACTCCTCCAGTGCCTTTGAAACTAAGACATGGGGTGATCATAGATCTGCTAGCTGTCAGAATTGGCACTGACGTATAAACTTGGCTTGTACCTTAATCAAGAATAGGCTTCTCTTTCGAGAAGTTTTGTTTCTTTAATTCTTCATTTCTTAAAAATTCTTTCAGATAGCATTAAATAAATAAAGTCATAGTACCATTCTTTATAGACAACTATAATAAAATAGAGTGTTAAAAATGGTATACATAGCGTCGGGTCAAATCCAGGGTTTATTATTATAACAGCATACAGAAAAACGGTGATGGGTTAAAAGCTACCTTATTATTTATTTATTTTTTAAAATTTATTTATTTAAATTATTTAAATAGCCATCCCTTTTTATACATTTATTATTGATTTGTAGAAAGAATAGTGAAGCAAGCTTTTTTTCTTTTCATTTGCATGCTGGCATGTGTAAGGATTAATAAAAATTATATTCATAGACATTTATTTAGGTGTTCTATCATGGTGGTTATTTCTTATGTAGAAATGAGGCATTTTGATTTTTGTGGGAAATCGGGTGTATTTTTAGGCAAGACCGTTTATTGGCACTATTGTGTTATGCTGTTCTATGGGCTTTGTTCATTTTTTTATTGGGAGTTAAATGTTAGGACTTATGCAGAAAGAGTTAAGGTTGCCACAAAAACACGTAAAATTATGCGGAAGTATTTGATTAAAGCTTGTATCACGGCAGATATCTTTGCACTTTCACTTTCCAGTTAAATATACACCTCTAAAAAAAAAAAAAAAAAAAAGCTTTGAATTATATAATTATATTATAATGTATGCATTTTAATATATGTCCATAAGTGTAAATTCCCTGATTTCATCCATTTTTTTTTATTAGCTCTCTTCTTTTGTAGTTTTCCTCTATCTTAAGGTAAAAAGAAATTCCACTTTTTAAGTCCTTTGACTTTAAAATTAAGTGGTATCTGTATCAACTTGTTAACTTAAGGATTAAGTTACTGGCATAGAACTTTTCAGTAAGCACTCAAGGATTATCAATTCTTGGAAATTATAAAAAGAATATAGTTTAGTGTGTTTGTCTCTTTTTGTGTTTGTGGCCTAATGTGTTATGGCCTTGTGAAAAGTTTTACGTCCGTTTTGGTAACTTTACCAAGGGAGAACCAACATTTCCGTTTATCAATTAGTTATCATTTTCTTTTTGCTTGTCTTTCAGACAACTATTACTAGTTCATACTAATGTTCATTACACTATGTAGATGCAGGTTGCAGGTTTATCTGAAAGTTAAGTGTTTCATTAAGTTGTAACTTTTCTCTTATTGATTAATGTAACTTTCCATTCATACTTAAAACATAACGTATTTCACTAATTTATAAAAATTTGAAAGTAGGAATCCTTCAGTCCTTTGTCTTATCTTTATTCCTATCACTTAAAGTATGAATATTAATGAATTCTTATGAATACTTAAAAGTAATGATATATTCCAAGTATGAAGCTTTAAATTAGGTGGGACAAAATAAAAATGTGTTGTATTTCAATTATTGAGATATTGTGGTTTTTAGGGAAACAAATTATAGAATAGTGTTTCTTATTGTTTAATTTATTAATGAAAATAAATTATTTCATAAAATAAGATGTGAATAAAGGGGTTTATCAAATTATTTATTTGCTTTCTTTTTATCAGTTTAGGATGCTATCTAGCACTGACTTTGGGATTCAAAGATTCTATTGGATCAACTGATTTGGTGTTCCGAATAATTTTCCCTCCATCGTCTTATTTCTCTTAAGAAGCATGTATATTATAATACAGTAGAATTCCAATTATTCGTACCCTAATCAACTCAATCCCCAATTATTCAAATAAAATATTTGGGAAAATTGTTTCTGTTCTGTAATGTAATTTTTAACACAGTACTGTGTATTATGATTGTTTATTTTATAAATAAAAAGTGTTTTTGTTTTTCTTTAAATTTCACTTTTTTCATAATTCTTGGACTACATCCAATCATCCGAATTTCTGTGCATCCGAATTGGCCTGATCCTCAATTAATTTGGATAATTGGGAGTTCTACTGTATATTAAATACTTAAACCTTTACAAGTTTCATTTTTATGTTAAAATAAATGGTTTAGAAACGATTTTTATTGTTTTTATTTTATTTAAATTACATGCGTTTACATTGAACTCAAGTTTTTTGTGCCAATTAAGTTGCCAACTTAGTGGCTAATTATGTTAAAGTGGTTGAAAGCTGTCCATTGTTGATAATCCTTATCCCTTACTACTGATGTTTGTTGAAAAGTAGTACTTTTAGTTTTCAAGTGGTCTAGACATTCAATTATTTGTTTACAGTCTGGCAATCCGGACCATAAAAGGATTATTCGTGATATGGGCATTACTATTGCACAAATGGACGATGGCAGAATACAACTTCTACATACATTCTCTAAGGTAAGCCAAATACATATATGATTTTAAAAACTTGAATTATTTGATCTGTTCATTAAGAAAATACATATAATATTGATAAATGTCAATGTCCAACAAATATCTAGATTTATAAACATGAATTCATTAAACAGGTTTCATAATTTTAAGTAAATTATTTTAAAATCAATTCTCTATTACCCACTTACAGAGTAAGCCCTCTTAACTAGTTAAGCAGCCACCTTGGGATTAAACTCAAAATATGTTGGGATAACATCAACATGGATTGATAAACCAAATTTTCTTGTTACAAGCAAATAAAAGTAGAAAAAATACTTTTAAAACATTACAGTACACAACACAGCAATGTGAAAACAGTTCGACTAATTACAATGACAGATATTTTTACAAAATTGTGGTATACAGACCTTGTACCTTTAATGAGGCGGTGACATGAGTTTCATATGAGTAGTCAGCCCCAGCTGAGCGGCAAGTTGAACAGAAACCAAATTTGAAAAGGTGTCTGACTAACATCAAGCTATAATTTTATGTAAAAGATAATCTTTTAGTGCCTTCTATGAATATGTTGTTGGCTATGTTTGTCTGCGGGACATAGCTTGACTATAGACATTTGAAAAGAACAAACAGGTAGGGAACAGCCATTTCCCGCCCATTATGGTGGACAATGTGATTTTTTCATGATATTGAATGCAAAATGAGTTAGTAGACCATAAATCAAGTTGATGATAGCTTGTTACTTGATAGATTAGTTATTCAAATATTACTCCAAATGAAAGTAGTCACCTATCAAGTGGCAAAATAACAAAAACTTGATTTTCGGTCTACTAACTAATGTTGTACTCAGATCATGAAAATCACATTGTCCGCCATAATTTTCGGGACATGGTGACCGCTCTCTACCGGTTTGCTTTTTTCAAATGCCTATTGCCTAGCAATGTCCCGCAGACGAATTTAGCCGACCTCATTTTCTTAAAAGGCTTAAAAGACTAAAATACAATACATTTTAAATACAATTATATCTAATTTAGATTAACTTGTATTTTTTTTTTTTTTTTTTTTTTTTTTTTTTTTTTTTTTTTTTTTTTTTTTTTTTTTTTTTTTTTTTTTTTTTTTTTTTT
>KZ652453.1:51386-66104 GCA_001010745.2 Gerris buenoi | reverse complement strand
GAAATCTTCACACACTAGTGTATGAAGATATGGTCGTCAACCATGACTCCCCTCCTAGTTGTACAACAACCAAGAGTGTCATCATCATGGTTTCCAGGCCGAAACCTGGTGTCGCCACTCTTACGAGGAGCTTCCCATTTGTTTAAACAATGCTGGGTGGACATTGAGCGGGGCGCCTGGTCCGGGAATCGAACCCAGAGAGCTGCGGCCACCTTCTGACCCGGCTCGATGCTGCTTAACTTGCCTTATCGCAAGGCAAGCGCTCTAGCCTCCGAGCCATCCAGGCGCCCCTACTGTTCATTCAAAGTATCATGTTTGTACATCAAACAATTTAATGAAAGAAAAACAGGAGGCTGTGAAGCTATTTGGTTATCCATATCATTACTTTTACCTTTCTTAAAATAAAGAAGTAGGAACATTATTGTTCATATATTAGATGAAAGGTGATCCCTAATGACCCACAACTAACTGCAAAAATGATTGTTCATGTTTGTAATATGGATTAAATGAGGTAGAGATAAAGTAAACTAAGCTGACTGAAATTTGATGAAGTATTTTTGAATTATTTATATCTTTTTTGGTAAAATGTATAGTTCAACACTCAGTACTTGTATAAATTGCTTAAATTTGATAAAATACCACAAAATATGAATAACAACCAATATAGCAATGTCACTTACTAGACTAACTAGACTCTGCTGAGAATAAAAGAAAAGAAAAAAAAAAAAAAAAAACCAACTATGCTGCAATAAAATCATCAACAATGCAGAAAACTAATAAAAACTTTCCATGGAACAAATTCAGTATCTTTGTTCAATGCCTTATATTATAATATTTCTCCTTGCAAAGCTTAACACAAATAAAATTATAATAATCTTCAAATAATATGAAATAAACTCATGATTAACTTACCTTGAGGTAGATTTAATAAATGATTGATTATACACCTCAATCTAACAAATATTCAACATACAATTCAATGTCATTAGTTACACGTTATTTATCTCACTAAAAAAAGTTCTTTTTTTTTTATAGGCTAAGAGCTTATTAGATGCAGAAGAAGGTTTGCTGTTTATGCAAGAAATGATAGAGTTAGCTAAATCTCAAGGAACTGATACATTGCCTCAAGCTGTGAGCTATTACAACGAAGGAGTCCTCTATGTTCTTAGTGCTGGGCCAGCTCACTTTGGCAAACAGTTGACGAATGGGGAAAAGGTGGAGTTTTATATTTTGTCTTAGTATTTAAATAATTATAATTCTTTGGGGATCGAGAAATAGGCACTTCTTTAGATTGTTACTCCTCTATTTTTATTTTTTTTTTAGAATATAAATGACTTTGACTAAATAGCTATTAAGAAAAAGGGATGTTTAGTCTAATGCCCTTTGGGACAAAGGATTATCACACTTCTGTTTGTATAAGGGGAGTAACAATCTAAAGAAGAACATTCCAAAATTACTCCCCCTCTGTTTTTTTTATATAAGGGGGAGTAAATATCTAAAGAAGAGCCCAAAAGTGCTTACTTACCAAAGATAATAAGTTCTTCAGGTTTCTACTGTTAAGAACTCCAATGAATCATAGGTCCTACTTTGATGACTGAAAACTCTATAGGTTCATTTTGTGTGGATGTTTTATTTCCATTAATAAAATATCTTCCAGGGATTTCATGGTAGCAACTTCATGCTATTGCCACTCGCTCGTATAGTAAATTTGTGAATACAGATTTTTAAAACTTCATCAGGAGGGGGCAAAAAACTATTTTTATAATTCTTAAGAGCACATTCAAAGATAATTTAAAAACTTTACGAAGAGCAAAGAAGACGCCTCAAGATCAAGAAACGCTTCCATAATTTCCAATGCAGTTAAATATAGTTAAGAGAATAAAAAATCATTACTTTCTCATATTAAATTAGTAATAGGATGAATTTAAATTCAATGATACCTAAATTATAATAAGTCTTTAGCCAAAGCTCAAAGTTAATATCTAATTTCATCAATTATTTTTAAACATATTTAAAGTGTTTAACAAGAAGTGATCATCTACATTCCGTTTTAAATTTTATAATGAAATTAGATTTATCTTCATTAATAACTCGGAATCTAGATTTTTCTTGTGAAAAATGACACTGTTAAAACAGTCTTTAAATAAACCTCTAATTAGACTTTTAATGCCTTTGTATTGTGTTACACCTCACCTCATCTTATTTTAATTTTATAATTTCAGGTTGTAGGCAATGTCGGTGTTGCTGATCCCCTGAGAGCCTGTAGTGAAATCACTAATGCCGATAGTCTCAAGGGAAAAATAGCCATTGTACAGAGAGGAGACTGTATGTTCATTGATAAGGTAACTTCATTATATTAAATTTTTGTTACAATAGACAATTTATATTTATCTTTTAACTTTTTTACCTACATTCTCTATTTTCTTTTACTTGTTAAGACTTTCAATGAATTAAATCGGTTTGTTCTGTAGGCGAGAAGAGTATTGGCAGCTGGTGCTATAGGAGGAATCGTTGTGGATAATCAGGTATCTAGTGATGGCACAAGTCCTCATATGTTTGCTATGTCCGGAGATGGGAAGGATGATGTCACCATACCTTTTGTCTTCCTATTCTCTAAGGAAGCCTGGGAGCTCCTTAATACACTTATAAAAGATTCGTCTACTGTCGTCACACTCTCAGGTATAATCGAGATTTAATTTTTATTTCTTATTGTCTATTTCTTCTTATTATTTATTTATTAATCGAACATTGTTCTAATTTATGTGGTTTTTTGCAGAGACAAGTGGAGAGCTTAAAAAGACTGCAACTCTTGATCAACAGAGTTCACTAGATAAATTTAAAGACTCAGTTCATGATTTCCTCTTCAGCCAAAACAAAGAGGTATGCTAATATTTACTTTTCGAGTTATTGTTAAAATGATATAATTAGTTTGTGTACTCAATTCACCCCTGAAACTTAGAGAAACGTAAAGAGGTGACATGTTACCCACTGATAATCACATTGAATAATGAGTAAAGTGGTTCCTCTCCCATATTTTAGTAAGATTATGTTGAGTTGAGTTGGTCAAATAGATTGCCAGCAAATTGTAGTTTTCTCTGGATTGTCACTATTGATCTCCTTTAGCTGTTAACAGGGAGCCAGCATGGCTGAGGGGGCACTATTCTCCTGCCTGGCTATCAATAAGTTGAAATAAAACAAGGTCTTGGGTTTGATCCAGTGCCATGATTCTCTGATTTGGATCCATGAATCTGGAGCAGGGCGGGGGCATCCCCTAAGGGTTGCACTCGCTTTGATTTATATAGCTCACTAATAACCACAACATACTTGCTTCGACAGAACAATGTACAGAGGTATAATGCGGGAAGTGGCTGGAACTTCCCATCACGGGGCTAGTAGAATGGGCCCAAAATATGGACTAATTACTAGATTCAAACAAGTGGTTTGTGCTATCCGTCTAGTCCTAGTATTAGAACCCACTAGTACTAGCCTTTCACTTAATTTATAGCCTAATTTAATTATTGAATTTCAGGAGATAACAGGTAAAGGAGATGTTCAAGAACTAGATGCTGAGAAAATTGAAGAAGTATTAGAGCTAGCTCGGAAAGAAGCGTACATGAACAGCGAAGGTATACCAGTAATACCACCTCAACGGTTACACGACCTTCTTCTCATCATGACTAAGAAAACAAAGGAACAAGCGTTTATAGACGCCCTTAATGTGTTTCACAAGAGATCGAAAGACGAATTATAGGGCTTACACTGTTTAAGACTGTTTGTAACAGTGCACAGTTCCATTGCTGTCTGCCTTCAGAGTTTCAATTGGATTTCATTACCGATTTCACTCTGGTGTCATCTGCCTTTACTTTGTCTATAAATTGTGGTTTTTTTTTTAATGAAATAGGCTAAAAAAGATAATTCAAGGATGGATGGATACCTCGTGATTTATTTTTTACAGGTTAAAATTTTAGAGGGATTATTTCAAAAATGGAAACACCAAAATTACCTTCTTTTATGATATACATCACAACCAAAGTAATTATTGTGATTGATCGTGGATAAGAGAATTTCAAACTATTAGGGAAAATAATATTAATATTAATAAGTTTAATGAACTGTATTAGGCACAAATTTATTTTATTTTATGATCTTGTAAATTTGTAGAATAACTTTATTATTTAAAATAACAATTATTTCATGTATACCTCTTACTATTGTAAATCTGCTGCAGATGGCCCCTCTTATTTTTTTCTGCTTTCAACCTTTTATCAGGAAATTTTGGCTTAGGTCTCACCTGATTCTTAAGGACCTTCCTAATGTTATTTTCCCAAGATATCCTGCATTTGCTTATGAGTCTTCCTTGTATCATTTAGGAAATTTATAGTTTATCCCATCTTGCTATAAGTTTGTACCAATGCAGCTGAGAACAATTTGAAATTACAAATTTGGTCTCATCGTGCCATCCTTACCACTTTCTACTTCTTTTTAAATAATGTTCACTCTTGAGATATTATTTACTAAAAGTTTATTGTAGAATTTGATAATATACTTAACAAAAATGTAACTTTGAATAATAATTTTAAAATTAAATTTCTGTTTGCTAATATACTAGTTTTTGGGACTAAAAAGTTAAAGGTATACTTTAATTTTTGGGTATTTCACTCAATTTTATAAAAGAAAATAGAAAAATCCCAATTTTGATGTGGCATTATCAGTAGGTTGCAACAAAAAATTTAATAAAATAAGTCTGAAGAAAATTACACCCTTATTGGTCATCTGCGGCAGATTTACCCTTAATATACTCTTTGAGAGAGAAAACATCGAGAAAAAAAAGAAAAGAAAAAAAAGAGATTAATTATTGCCATTTAGTTGTAATTTCCTAATTTCTTGTTGTATATAGATAAAGTAATATACAAATTTCATAATATGATGGAAACAAATTTGAACACTCATTATGTTTTTGTGATTAACGTGTTTATTAATCTTAATGAATATTGGGTTGCTTATAATATTTTATTTATGGTGTTTTATTTTATCATTATGTACATGGGGAAACAATTGTTATTGTGACAGAGATGGTCGTAATAAATAATTTTATTTGAACGTGGTCTGTAGTCTGAATTATTATTAATTAACATTTTCAAAATAAAAGTTCTTGCCCATCAGGTTACCACCAATTGTGGTGCATTCCTATTTAGGGTTTGTTTGTAGAAGAATGGTTTAGGAAAGTTGGTAGCACTTAAGCACTGCATGACTGTTACTGTGTATGTCCAAGTTTGATTTTTGGTTCCAGGCTTGAAAATAATTTATTAAAGACGGGCTTAAGCCCGTGGTGTATTTAGAAAAAAAAGAAGTAAAATTAAGTAAATTAATTTAGATAAGTTATTATATCTATTTGAAGACCAGCAAATTAAAAACTAAAATTAAAATAAATGTGGTTGACTTATCTTAGCTATAACCTATCATTTCGAGGTTCTTCGCCGTCGGGACACTTCTTGATTATATTAATAAATGATTAGAAGTAGTCATCATTAGCTGGGCATACACGGACGCTCTTTCATTCCGAAAATCGTGGCATGTGCAAACGGGAGAGGAAAGAGAAAAGGAAAGAATGGGAAAAGAAAGTGTGGAGATAAATTTACCCCGTAAGTTCTTCCCCTGGTAAATCATGTTATGCGGGAACGGGAGAGGATACGTGAAAGGATACGGGAGAGGAGAGAGTGGCAAGGGAAAATGGGAACAAATTTTTCGACAAAGGGATTTCTCAAATGATTGCATGGCACGTTATCATTTGAAAGGAAAAAACGTTGGTGTATGGGAGAAAACCTAATTTTTCGTGTCATCTGGCGTTGCGTGTTGTTCGCCCTCGTGGCATGGGGCGAATCCCTTCCCGTTTTTCTCTCTTGTGTTAACGCCCACTAACGCAGATGATAATCAGAAGGATATTTTTCGCGAATCGTTTGTCAAATCATTTCCCGTATTTTCATGGCGTGTGATACAGTCCACTAACACACAAGCTTTTAGAAATGATTCGGAAAGACGCTGTGATTTTCAAAATAAAAGAGCGTCCGTATATGGCCAGCTATTCTGAATAACAAGTAATTTGCCTGGAATTTTACCCAACACCCTTTGATCTATAAGCAAAATTATAATAACTACAGTTCATGTTATGTCCCTTCTGTGCTTTTAAACCAAAAAAAATTGACAATCGACCAATTCGTAATAAAAATATTAATTAAGGGAAACAATTGCTAATTCCATTCATATAGTTTTTTTCCATGTTGTGGTAAATTTAGCTTACCACATCTATGTATAACATATTAAAAATGTGTATATGCTCTATTTTGAGAACTTTGTTGCTTTATTTAACATTTTTTCCAACTTCTAAAAGGTGTTAATGTCTTGATTAATTCAATTAACACCCTACATGATTTTGGGGAAGCCAAGTTAAATTTTGTTGGAATAATTTGGTACAAATTTTATTCTCATTTAACATATTTATGGATTTAGTTTTTGTTTTATTTTAATTATATTACGGGTCATTTTTTAATGTTATAGTTTTTTACCCTAAAGGGAATATTTTGTGTGATAATTAAATTTAATGTACTTTTATGTGAGTGTTTCAAAACATGTATATGTCTCTCAATAATATAAAAATTAATATTNTATAATATATATAAAACTATATATAAAAAAATATTATGTACATATCTTGTGTACATACTTTATTGTAAAGTGAAATAGGTACATTTAAAATTAAGGAAAAATTCTAATGTATTACAAAAAAAAGAAGAAAAAAATGAAGTATGTTTGAATTTCATTGTGAAAAACAGAGATAGAAATAAAGATTGCCCAATAGAAACCAAAAATATTAAGATTAATTATTAAAAATAACTTTTGAGGAATTACAAGTTATTATAATTGAACATAACTATTCATTTAACACCTAAAACAAAGCATTATAATACATTACCGATTTTAGTGGTTTAATTATTTAACCTGATTTTTCAAGATGTCACAAACTTGTATTCTTCCTATGACTAGTTTATTAACAAAGATCCTCAAACTTTTCATATTTGATTAAATTAATTGTAATTTTTGTATACAATAGAATGTGAACATTTATGTGTTTGTCTGTTATTGAGGCCACTAAAATCTAGGGGACTAAACATGCACTAAAGAAAATGTCATTTAATTAAAACTGTTTTTAGTTGAGCTGTTTCTGCCAAAAAGTGTTTCAGTTTGAGAATTTCAGTTTTTTACTCACACCAAGGAAGAAATCTTGATTTATAGTAATCATCCTAGCATGTTTTGAGCAGGCAAAGGCTTAGATGATCACCCTTGATAATACTTCCTTAATGGAGAGTACCTTTATTACCTTAAAGATAATTAAGTTTCTTTACACATTTCTTAAACTTGAGACCCTCAGAAATAAATGTAAAAGAGGAAGCTACAATTTCTTTTGGGCAGTTTTAGGTGTTATAGTAGATGAGTATTTCTTGGTTTCAATCTATACCATCTTTGGTTTAGATATCAAAAACTAAAGAATAAAGAAAAACCTACTAAATATTTTAGCAGCCTTATTTCCTTCTCTGTGTATGCTCATGCTTCCATTAAGATTAATTGATATATGTTCTTAAAAAAAACCAAGCATATAATATGTAAATTGTTATATTGATCTTCATAATATTAAAGTTGAATTTGTATATTGTTATTATATAATTTGTTTTAAAACAGAATTCTTGTTTTAACTGTCTTTTTTTTTACAAGGGATTATTTCAAAAAGTTTTAAATATATGAAAAAAACACGTTATTATAAGGTTTTTCTTCTTTTTCATTTTTAATTTATTTATTTTTATTGTTAAAACAAAAAATATCAGTAATTAAAATAAATCACTGATATTTTGTAATGTTCTGTTTAATTTGTGTAGGTATTTGTTAATAAAATAAAATTTGTTTATGAATAATTTTTTTTTTTGTCAATTTTTAATATATAAAGTTACATAGTTTCAAAATTCATTGAACGAACCATAACTAAAGGGGATCTTTTAACTCCCTTTTTAGGATCATTGAACTAACTCTGGGAAGCAACAGCCCTTAGAGGGCCTAGGCCTGCTTAAGAGCTTATTAAAATATATATCTAATAAATGACGGGGTTAGTGTGTAATTTCATGAGGTATATAAACCTTACATTTGTCAGATGTAACTACAGTCTGTGACAAACGAGAGAGTGCGTTGACAGCGTGGGAAATCGAGTGACACACAGATTGGCCAACCTCTGAGGGATAAAATAAAGCCACTAAATTTACCTTCTTATATGGTTACCAGAGGGCAAAACTTGAGCTCTCATTGGCTCCCCACCCCATTTGCTAGTTTTTCCCGTTCTGTCAACGCACTAACTCTCGTTTGGCATAGACTGTACTTAGTCACCTCATCAAATTAGTAGATTTGCTAATTTGAGATTATGCTCTATTTATAGATGCTGGACGAACTCCCTACGACGGCCCTGTTTGGGAATTGAACAGAGATGGGGTCCATTCTAGTTGTGATCACGCCTGATGCTGCTGATTTATTAAAGAATTCTCCTATGTGAGCTACCTTTAGGCTGATAAGACTCTCTAAATTTCAAACAATCAGGTTGACTTCTGTACTCTTCTTATGAAAGCACAATCAAACAATTTTTGCCTTAGACATACAAAGGTCATGCAATAACAAAAATAAATACAGTAGAACCAGAACCCCTTATATCTATCACTTACAAGACCGGAGCATGTTAGGAACACAAAAAAGGTCAGATATTCCAGGAACAAAGAAAAGTGAATAATTCAGAGTAAAAATTAAATCTCTGTTACTAGGCATCGCATGGCTCTATCATTGAATCGAGCGTAATGGAATAAATATTTGATAGTTAATCATGACGATTTGAAATTTAAAGAATATGCTAGTAATAAAGAGCTGTGTAGTGGGGCCGAAGGGTTATTCTACTATTCCTTAACTCTTCCACACGTCCCGCTCATTCCACTTCAATTATTGTAAAATGTATCATTCGTTACACAAAAATTACTGTATGTATCAAGTTAAAATTTAACTTTTGAAGCACCTGTTCATCGCGTTGTGTGCGAACCCTTGGCCAGAAAATGAAGTATAGCGATCAGTGCGATTGCAAAAAACCAACTGACTGACTATTGTTTTTTACTCAATATTCTAATAAGGACGAAGTTCGGTCCTGTCAGATTATTATTTTTTTTTACCAAGGTGTTATTCCGCAAAACTATAAGTAAAATTATTATTAGTAAATTATTGCTTCTCAAAGAAGCAAAAAGTTTCAAAACTGTTCTGTCTAACCCAGCCTTGCTTGTAATTTAAATGTTTGAGGGTTAAAATTAATAAAAAAGAACCATAATTGAATTTATGATTTTATTTCACATTATTAAAAAAATTATAAGGTAAAAATATTTTACATTTATTTACAATAAAATTTATGTAATTTTAAACTTTCATTCAAATCCTTTTAAATTATAATCACATTGCTTAGATGAATTTTGTTTCACATATAGGTACGTACATAAAATCTGGATTAGGTGGAGCCTAAAATGTTTTCCACCTTTTGCATCATGTTTATTGGTATGGCTTTTCTATTTTTTATTTTAATAACATCAGCTTCAAAAACAATGGGCGCTATGTTAGTTAAATGCATTGAACAAATATGATTGCACATTTTAAAAGCAAAACATACATCTTTGTCACCAACTACCAATTATCAAAATTTTTAAAATCATAACCCATCCTCTTTTTCTTTTTAGATGGTTCACCGCTGGAAGTAGATGCAGTGGGTTCTTCTTTTAAGGAATTTATTAATTTTGGGTCAATATATTTGCCTATGCCAGATTTAAATGCTTTTAAAGGAGCATTACTTGAAGCCTTGATCTTCTGCTCCCTCTCAGATGCATCTTGTTCAGATATCTCTTTTGCCCTTTCCTCGCGGAGTTTATCATCCACTTCTTGATAAGGATTGACAAAGACTTGGGCTTTCTCTATTATGACGTCTTCAATCGGGCGATCTTTGTTGTCAACTTCAATAGCTTCTATAGCACTTAATGTTTCTAAACCACCGACGACTTGTCCAAAAACCGTATGTTTATTATTTAAGTGCATACAAGAACGGTACGTGATAAAAAATTGAGATTTATTAGAATCAGGTCCTGAATTAGCCATGGATAGAATGCCTCTTCCTGTGTGAGTGAGATGATATTTGAATTCATCTGGGAAAGGTTTACCCCAGATCGATTCACCACCGAAGCCTGTCCCCGAAGGGTCACCCCCCTGCAATATAAAATGCTTAATGGATCTGTGAAATATGGTATTGTTGTAATAACCGTCTAAACAATGCTTTAAAAAGTTTTCGCATGTTTTGGGCACAACATCGCAATGCAGTTCTAAATTTAAAGGACCCTGATTTGTAACAAGTCTAACGTAACCTTTCTTTTTAATCATAGCATATCTTACGTCATCTTCGGCTATGATAGCCGCCTCATGCACCGTTTCCGGAGCCATAACGGTTGAAGTAAACCCGGCGGCAACTTTACCAGTAGAGTAATGAGCAGTATTGAATTTATCGGGGACTTTTTTAACTTGATCGGCTTCTTTTTCTGCCGGTTTAAACTCTTTCAATTCATCTAATACAGCACGGGCCTCTTTGTTGATATGCTTTAAATTCGATTCTCCATCTGTAGGGCCCTCATTTTCTTCAATAAGCTTATGATTTTTAACAACATGGTGAAATTTTTCAATGTTAAACTTCTGCAAGTTATTTGGATCCTGTATGACTATAATGTCGTCCTTCAGAAACGCCTCCCCAGTGATAAGGTCTGTGTAGTTCTTTCCCTTAATATTAAGCTGATTAACGGCTTCGTACAAGTACACATTACCGGTTGTAGCGATAGCGGCTAAATGAGAATTAGGAGAGAACTCTTTATAGAGAACAGGACACTGAAATTTACCTTCAGAGTTCTTTGAGAAGTTTAGTTTAACCAAAGATTTTGCGTCGATCGGTTTCCCTGTAATAGGGTTGCATTTGAATTGCTTGATATATCTTATAATAGCTGCTAATTCAAATACGTTGCCTTCTCTGTCGCAGAAGGGATTTTCAAATGGTTGGAACGTAATAGAGCAGTAACAATAGGGCAAACGTCTGAATTCGATTTTTTCGCTTATTTTACCTCCGTATAGAGTACTCCATTCTGTGTACGTTATGTACATTTTATCCTTCTGGTGCTGCCTTTTACCCATGGTGAATTAATTATTAGATCACAACTTCACAATTACAGTTAAAAGCAATAAACAATAAAAATTACTATAAAAGACTTACTTTTTACAACTACAACATTAATCAGCTGATAAAATATCAAATAAAAATACGTTTTCTTCTTATTCTTCTTTCAATTTAGTTCAGTAATAATTAAATAGAATGCGCTACCTTCGCTTAACAGATGCAAACAATATCGAATTATAGACTTTTGATTTGAATTAAGTAATTTTATTTGTTAATGTATAGTTTTTATATTATTTAGAATTTCTTGGTTATTAAAATTAGTTCGTTGCCTATTAAAAATTATTCAGCAACTTACTGATAAAGTTGTGACAAGTACCGCTGGACATCAGGTTACAGTTATTTTTATGTAGTGAAAGGAATTTATGTGTTTTATATGTTATAAAATAATTTAAAATAACTATTTTGAGATTGCAATATCTATTAAAATTCATGAAATTTAATCAAATTTTCCCAAAAAGTGAAATCTACCAGCTGGACACGTCAAAACAATCCCCCACTCCCACTTCCGTGAAGCCATCTTGTTTTCTCCTTAACCTATAAAATTGCTTTATTGTGATTCGGTGGGTTTTGATTGGAGTTCTGATTAGCAAATAGAGATGTCCGAGGATTCGTTTTGGAGGAAAATTATATTTAAATTGTGATAACTTTAAATATTTTGCTTTTAAATTGTGATTATTTGATTTTCAACTTAATATCATCGAGAAATTTGGTGAAAACGTTCTCTAAATCATCCTTTTCCGCAACTGACATTGCGTCCTTTTAGAGCAAGGTATTTTATTGACACTCGTGTTTATCGTGTTACTCTAGAATTATTTTAACTATTATGTTTTATTTACAATTGTTTTAGAAATGTATCTATAAACAATGTGTAAATATTCGAAGTTTTAGTATCGAGACATTTAAGGTACGTGCCTGACCCCCGATCATAAATGGATATTGTTACATTACCTTTTTGTCAGAACTTATCATTTTGCATTATTTCTCTTTATTATTTTGTATGCTTTGTTTATGCAACGGGAGAAAGTTTTTATTTTTGAGGCTCATTTGAACTATTAATATTGTAAATCTGTCGAATTAATATTCTTTCTAGTACGCTTATGTTCAATATCTTCCTAGACAATCTGTCGAATTGGCCTATTGTATATGTTGATATGAATTATTATTTACCTACATTGTAAAATTGAATATAATTTTTAAATATATTATAACGTAAATTTGATTGACTCCGAGATCAATAAAACAATAAGTAAATAAATTTCCAAGTTATTCCATGATAACAAGAATGTTGCCCTTGTCTTTCTACAATGAAGGTTAAATAAAGGTTGCCTACCTGTTATTGGTTGTTATGATATTTTGTAAAAATACTACATAATCAATCTCTGGGGCTAAAATACTAATAGATATTACTTAACTACTATACTTAAGTAAGAAGAATGTGGGGTTATGAACAGGATTTTGGTGGGAGATTCTCATATACTCATGCCATTATTCTTTGTAAATCTGACAGCTCAGATTGGCCAACCTATATGGGGGAAAAAATAAAACTACTAGGCGGATATCTTTAGGTTATCCAGTTATACTTTTGTTTACCTAGTTGCCCCGACCTTCTACCCGCCAAAATCTCGAGCCCTTATTGGCTCCCCTCCCTGTTTTTTTTTTAGTTTCTTAGATTTTCCTGCTCTGTCAGATTAACAAAGTATAATGGCATGAGTATAGAAGGTCAGATGTCAAGATCTCCCGAGGTCTAAGCTCTCCCTTTGATTTTCCTACGATGTCTGAGTAAAATTTATTAGTCATTATCAAGTCTTTCTGTCAAACATTTTTATCAAGTTGAGTGTAATGGATAAAATCCCTCTTCCTAATTAAAGTGATATTGTTTGACTAAATAGATAAATAATATCAGTCGAGTATAATATGCAATCATGCCGAATGCTATCGAGGTGGGTCAGTAGTCCCCCTATATAATACTTGTAGATTAGAAATCACGAATTAAACACAGGTGGATGAGAAGGAAAACGAACTGTCTTCTTTAGAGGTCTCTCTTGCCATCATTTTGGATTTTAAAATTTAAAAAGAAAAATAAGTATACTAGTGCTCTTTGAGAGCTTGCTACTTGTCAATGTGAAGCCTTTCAGCCCTATACCCTCATGCTTTCGCCAGCGTTACTAGCAATAGTTGATTTTTGCGAATTGTTTAAACTTTTTGGTTGATTTTAGTTAATTGGTTGCCAAGGTAAAAAAAAGTATAACTCCTCTATAATATGCCGCTGATAATCCACAATTTTTTTTTTTAAAACCCTAAGATTTGAGTGGGCATTATGACCTATTTTTAATCAAACCCTAGGACCCTATCACCCTTACCTAGAAAAAAAATTATTAAAAGTGTGTTATTTTTACTTTTAACTTGTAGAACTTCCTACCTTTAAAATTTAAGTCATCAATTGAATTACTAGTACATACTTAAAAAAATATTTTTATAAGTATTTGTATTAGTCATTGGCAACTCTAACCTGATTAGGTCCATAGTTTAGGCTGATTTGCTCTGTGTGGATTTTATCACACTAACTACAGTATTATTTCAATTTGAATTGATTCTGACAGCAAAAAGAATGGAGGAGAGAGCCAATAAGAGCTCGGAATGTTGACGCCTGACCTTTTAAATGTGAAATATCGAGCTTTCATTGGATATTTCTTAGATTTTTGATAAAAAAAAAAAATTCTAATTGTGGTACTACTGTAGCTTATTATTTGTATTTTATTTATTTATTATGCATGTGGACATGTATATTTTTGTATTATTCATTTTTTTTTTCCAGTTGTGTGTGCCTCGGGAATAGTTATTACAAATGATGGAAGGTCAACTAACTACGGACAATGGGGTCACTGTTATGCAGAGCATAGCAGGAGGACCTGGTGGTCAAATTCAGGTAATATATCTACATTTTTATTTGTTCTTTTTTATTTAACAAATAAAATGTTGGTTAAAAAATAATTAGAGAATATTTTCATACTTATATAAATCATTTAAATACATGTACCCACAATTTATCTAAAATTCACTTTTTTATTTTTAGCTGGTTCCCACTAGTCAAGTTATACAGAGTGCAAATGGACAAATTGTGGTTCAGTCGATGCCATCTGCTAATGGCCCTATACAAGTGGTTCCTATTTCTGCATTGCAGGTATTATTTTTGTCACGTTATTTAATTTAGAGGTCGACCAAGAAGTCATGAACACGGTAGAAACTGAAAGCTTAGCTTCGTTTAAAGTCGGAACTTCCGAGTATTGCTGAAGTCAGTATAGTAGGGTGCTATTCTAGTTTGTATGGCATGCGCAGTTATGTCAAATCTCACAAATAACAACAGGAAGGTTTCCAATTTGTTAGGTTTC
>KZ652453.1:33867-44803 GCA_001010745.2 Gerris buenoi | reverse complement strand
TCTTTTTTTTTTTTTCTAGGGCTTTTAAACCCGACAACGCAGGCCACTTAGGAGGGCCCATAGAACAAACCCGGGTTAGGGACCGAAATCCTCACACATATGTGTGAAGATATGGTCGTCAACCATGACTCCCCTCCTGGTTTTTTTTTTTTCTAGGGCTTTTAAACCCGACAACGCAGGCCACTTAAGAGGGCCCATAGAACAAACCCGGGTTAAGGACCGAAATCCTCACACATATGTGTGAAGATATGTTCGTCAACCATGACTCCCCTCCTGGTTGTATTACAACCAAGAGTGTCATCATCATGGTTTCCAGGCCGAAACCTGGTGGCACTCCTTCGAGGAGCTTCCCATTTGTTTTAAACAATGCTGGGTGGACATTGAGCGGAGGAGCCCGGTCCAGGAATTGAACCCAGAGCTGCGGTCACCTTCTGACCCTGCTCGATGCTGTTTTACTTGCCTTATTGCAAGGCAAGCTCTCTAGCCTCCGAGCCACCCAGGCCCCCTAAATACTTGACTTACTCTGTTATTTGTTTACTAGAGACAGAGAAAGACCAAGATGTAGACTATGTGACAATACTTTGACTGTAGCTCATCTACTGGGTAATTGCCAACAACTTGACCAACTTAGAACTACACACGACTTATCAGATAACTTAGCAAATCAGAATTTTAGCAAACAACTTGATTCACGTAACTAAACTACTTACAGGACGCTAATTACTATAATGGTATCTGAATTTAATTGTTACTTATTTGCTATTATTTACACTCATGGTTTAACCACTGTTTAATTTATTTTTTGCATAGGCATGTATTGTTGTTTGGTGCCTAAAAAAACTAAAAATAATCTAGGTTTAAAATATGGTACTTGACGGATGCTGAACAAATTAAACTGGATGTTCTGGTGAAATTGGGCGGAAATTGATGGAATTTTTTAGAGTCAAATGACAATTAATTGAATTTAGATAATGTCTTGTCTTTCTTGCCATTTTTTTATTTTATGTTTATTATACTTTTTGTTGTCCATTAAGCAATCTCCGGTATTGTAAGGTTTTACTGTACTGTTTATTATGTAAGTGTAGCCAAAGTACACATCTTTTAAAATCACAAATAAGAAACATGAACCTGATATGTCCTCAAAAACATGAACTTGATAGTAACAATTTGGCTTTGCTAAGTAAGAAGTTCTTCAGTGTTTTGCTATTGTTACCTTTTGCGAACCCGAACATTTATTTTTATATTAAATTAAATTTTAAAAAAAGTAACTTTTTTCATTTATATTTAATATTACAATTAGTGTGTAAACTGACAGCATGGTAAAATCGAAGGGAGAACTAGTAGGAGTTCCATATTTTGACTTTTAAAAGGTAAAATGACAAAATCTCGATTTCTAATTGGCTTTTCCTTGATTTACCCAATCTGTTAAAGTAAATGCTAATTTTAATATTCGTGTAAACAAATATTTCAGAGATGTAATATTATTGTACATATAGTCTGTAAATAACAAACTATTATCAAGTAATAGCAATAAATTATTAAGATTATTTATAAGTAGGTTATTTTAATTTATTTATTATCATAATTATTATTAGTTGTAAGTATTTATAAATGAAGAGGCTGTTATTTCTTGTATGACTTAAACAAAATGTTGACTTAAAAACACCGTTTTTTTCTAAACTTAGAAAGAGTTGTAATATAATTTGTTAAAATTGTTGCTGCCAAAGTAAAGTAAGAACTTTTTTTTTTCATACTGTGTTTATTTATTTCCCTTATTCATTCTATTTTTAATAAAGTTATTTGGCTGAATTCATAATAGGTTTGTTCCAATCACACTTCAAACTGGTTTGAAACTTTCCGACGCATGCTCAACGGACCACAATTGATCGTTTTTCGCTAATGCGCATGCGTCGTACAGTTTGAAACTAGTTTGAAGTGAGGTTGGAACAAACCTATAATATCTCCTCACAACAATCAGGAGCTGCAGCTGGAGATACAGATGATTGTTGCCTTACAACAAGCTTGCTACCCTGCACCCATAATTAACTTTACAGGATACCTAAAGGCTTACCTTTATATCTAACTAATTTGTCTCCCTCAAGTTATTGCATTTTTAATATCAAAAGGATGCAACGAAGAATTATTGGTAGGATAATTTACTGAGTCCTCTAGACCAATTATGGTTTAACCAATGTTAAATTTGACCAGAATAGTGCATTTTTTCTTCTCTAAAATCTTTGGAAACAACTAATGTTTATAGATGATATATTATCACAGCCAAAGAGATGCTTCACTAGTAAGGAGAAGAGTATGTGAAATTCAGTTAGTGGAAAAAAAAAGTTTGTTATTTTGAGATTGAAAATAACAATTGAAACTATTGCAAATGCACATTCGGATAAGATAAAGATATTTGCTGAGGAAGGAAAAATCATGGATTCTGGGGCCAACCCAAAAAAAGGCAACTTAATAAGCAATCAGCTATGTCAAGTTGCTTGTTTTAAAGTACAATTCAGGAAAGAAGAGGGGCGTTGACGGGGAATCAGATGACACTCAGATTGGCCAACCTATGTGAGGGTAAAAATAAAGTCATTAGGTCTGTTTTAAACGGTTATCCCGAGGGCCACGCCCCTCCACTAGAGATTTTTATTTTTGCCTAGTTGGCTCAACCTATAAAAAGAGCTCTCATTGTCTCTCCCTCTCCCCCCAATTTGTCAAACTTTCCCGTGCTGTCAACGCACGTCTTCTTTCCTGAATTGTACTGTAGCTCTTGGCCAGGAATGCCCGCTATGAGGCAAAATAGCGAGGCAATTTTATTTTCTGGAAGGCACTATAGTAGTTTCATAAATAGAATTGATTTGGAAAGTCAAGGAAAATTGAAATAGAGACGGATTAGAGATAAAATATAAATATAAATTGAGTAGAGATCCATTAAGTGGTCGAGATTGTGTCGTCTGACCTTCTAGAAGTAAAAATCTCGAGTTCTCATTAGCTCTCTTTTCAATTTTCCGGTTCTGTAAAAATCAATTCTAATTGTAAGACTAGTATAAGTTGAGTCATGAGAACCAAAAAAGGGAACTCGGTTTGCAATCACCTCTTCAAGCCCGGAAAAATAAACCATGTTTGGACACTTTTTTTTTGCAACTTCCATGGGTTTTTTTTTTTATAACCCAAGCCAAGAAAATTATACCATAAAATAATGTGGCAAAAATAGAAACAACTTTTTTTTTTCTTTTAGGAAGCCCTAAAAATGTATCTTGGGCCGAAAACAAAAAAAAGGAAACTTGCTTTGCAATCATCTATTTAAATTATTGGAGGTGGATGAGTACATTACAGGACTGACTTAGTTACATTTTAACACATTGACAGTGGACCACGTTCTGAGAATGTGCTCTCCCAACTACATTTCTATCTAGTTATTATACCAAGGCGCACGGTTCAGATTCTTCCTAACCAGTTGGCCATCTAGAGCACATTTGTATGGTTGTTCCTCTCTCCCCTAGGTGTTTATGTTCTTCAGATATTTAAAGTTGATTTTTGTTTTATTTCTCAGCCCCTGCGCAGTGCTGAGCAATTGTCCGTCCCCCATCAATTTGGTATTTTGAGAGAGAGCTTAGAGAGTCATGGGCACTGGCTACAATAAGAGGCAAAAATAATAGGCTGGGCAGGAGCATCAGTCCTCTGCCACTTTAACTTGACAAGGGTTTTGAATCAACTGAAAAGACTCAAGCGATGAGCGAATATTAATACATATCTAGGCCCATTGACATATTTCGCTCAGATGCACGTGCTTGCTGTAGCCTCAATTTTCTTTTCCTATTCTTAATGTAAAAATGAGCAGCACTGCTTTGCCGCCCACTGCTAGTATCATCCCTAAGTCCTTAGTCTCATTACAGCTTTTTTACTGTATCCCAATTTGTACATAATGGTCCTTCTCCAGGTACACCAAGGTCACCTTTTCACATTTTCTTCTCAACTATGTTTTCTACCGACTCCCCTGACTCAATTTTAAAGAACTCAGTAACTTTTACTTACCTAACAAACCATTTTTCAATAAGAAACATCATTCACATCTTGGAAATTCAACACAGATTTCTGTTAGGAAGGCATGTTCTTAGGATAGTGCCTTAATCTTCCTGTATACACTGACCTTCATCCCTTATGCTTTACAGTTAAACTAATATTATTTAAGAGGATTATCAATAAAAAAAAAAATAAACAAAATCTTCATAAATTTTATTTTCTTTTAAACTTCAATCACATTTAATACATTTATATTTAAGTCCAATTTTTTTTTAAATCATTAAGTATTTTCTTTTAAGAAACAATTATAATTTCTTGAAACAAATATAATATATATCCATTTATTATATAATAAAATACATTTACTTTTTTTATAGAGGGAAAAAAACTATATATTTGAGTATACATTAATATTTTTATGCTTAACATTTTATACAAGTCAAGAATACATAAATATATTTTATTTATTTAGATAAATATATCAATGCTCTAAGGATCGTAAAAAGGGGAGAGGATGTAAATTACGAAATTGTACTAATAAAATATAAAATAAAAATACATTTAAAAAAAAATATTAGAAGCTTAGGTATCACCTACTTAATATAAAAAGCGTTATTTAGGATTTATTTAAGGACTAATTATTATTAAAAAATGTATAAACATCAATTATTATTAATTATTTCACTTACATAGAACACATTTCATTGTGGGTTGGTAAATGGATATTTTTAAATTAAATTAATAAAGCTGTCTTTTACAGAACTTAATTTTATATTTATAAGTAAAACTAGGATGCATTTAAAAAAAGAAATTACTATTTTATTCATTAAGAAAAAAAAAGAAAGAAAGAAAACAAAAAAAAGCTATAGTAAAAGTTACCTTTTAAGTCCAATGGCACATTATCATAATATATTATTTTTAAACTCTAATTACCATAATATGTAACTTTCGAGATGAAATAGATCTTTTCTGATGATAAAATGTTGATATATTATTGGCAGTTTAGTGTAAATGTATTTCTTACCAATTGAACATTTAAAGTGAGAAATTAAATAAATATCTTGGATTAATGAAGATTCATTATATAAATGTCTAAGAAGTCCTAGAAATTATCAATTTTTATCCCAAAGGATTATAAATACTCCTGGTTACCATCATGCCTTTTGGAAGAATGGCTGATGACAATTTGCCACTCTGATATCAAGGGAACTGTCAATTGGAAGTGAATTATCTGAATAAATCAATTCTACTTAATTTTTTACTTTCTCATATAAAGAGAAAGTATTGTGATGGCGCGAAAATTCGATTTTGATGGATTTACACGTTTTGAGGTCCCCTGAGTCCAAAAAAGTGGTTTTTAAAAAATGTCTGTCCGTCGTCTGTCTGTCGTCTGTGCAGACGCCTGGAGCCTAAACTACTGGGCCGATTTTGACGAAATTTGGCATACACTTTCAGAAAAATCATACCCCGAGGCGAAATCGAGAAATGAATTTTAACTCCAAATTTGAGGGCGCTAACCCCCAAAAACTCTGAAAAAACATGAAAAAAAATTATTTCTCGAAAACGGTTCCGACCATTTTGATTAAAAAATTCTAAAATGTAGTCAATTTAAATACGAATCGAATGATATAAGCCGTTTTCCCGGGAAAAATCTAGTTCCTGAGAAAATAGCTTGAGAAAACGCGGATGGAGAGAGCCCGGGTTCGATTCCCAGCCCGGGAGAAGTTATTTTTATGATATTTTTGATGAAATTTCCAATATTAATTAAATGTACATATATGAGAAAGTTTGTCTGAGTTGTCTCGGACCGATTTTTTTATTTTTAGATTCATTAAAGCATCGAAAGCTTTTCAATTTTTTTTTTTTTGCTAGTGAATATTACAATAACTACCAGCATCTTTTTGTATAAACTCATCATGTTAAACTCTTCTAGCACATGTTAAGCCAATATTAGATTTTACATAAGCGGGAAGTGTTTTATCAGTGTAAATAAATGAAATAGGTTTATGATCTTATCTTAATCTGAAAGTCATGTTAGACAAGACTAAAAAAGACCAAAAATTATTATTCTCCTTAAATAGAGGAATATTCTGACAAAAGAAAACAGGCTATGTCCAGTAGTAGCAGAAACAAGGACAAAATAGGCTTAAAGGGAGTAATACTTTTAACTCATCTAACGAGATTCTTCTGGCTTGTTAACATTATGCTTTACCGCTTGTTGTGTACAAATTCATAATAGTATAATAGATATACAATTATTGCCAGTGTTTTTTGATTTTGCATCACCCACAACGCCACGCTGTCAAATTCGTTAATAGCTGAACTATTGCAGAACTAACGTAATACATTATCTTGAATCACGCCACTTTTAGGTGTTACAGGGCAGAGCTTATAAAAAATCAGATTACTTTAACTACACCACTGCTTTAAGAGTTTCAGTTAACTATGTTGATGGTTGTAATAAAAATGAGCTGTTAAAACAATTTATTTTATAAATTTATCCTAAAATTTAAAAAAAAAAAAAACCTTGAAAATGATCATTATGAGCAAAAGGTTGAATCCTTTAAGAAATGCAGCCACTATCATAAGACTCATAACATGAAAGAATACTCAAATCATGGAATTAAGTACTTGTAGTAGGGTGCAAACTGGTTTTACCAATACCAATCTATTCAAAAGACTAACAGAGCTGGAACTCCAAAAGAGTTTTAAAGTTTTTACGTACCCTCACGAAAAGCGTGTAAGGAACTTAGTCCCTAAGATTCATAAACAGTTTAACATTCCTTATGGATTTTTTCCTTGTGAATAGTAACAATCACTTAAAGACTTCTGAGGAAAACATTGAGGACATTTGGACCAAAAGCTTTTTAGTACCAACTGACAAGATGGAATTCATTATGACCAGACGTTTGACACATGGGTGTGAGACAATTGGATAAATTATAATAGTAATTCCTCAAATGGCAAACCAAAATTTATACATTAAAGCAGTAGTACTTTCAATATCCAAATCCCCAATTATTCAAATCAAATTATTGAGAGAAATTGTACTGAGTCGTTTAGAATAATTGTTATAATAAACTTGTAGATACTTTAATTTGTTGAGATCTTTTAACAGTAATTTTTATTCTAGTACTCTTATGTTAGTCATATTACATTTTATAAATGAACGTTTTTTTTTTATTAATTCCTGGTCTATATCATCAATACTTATGCTTATCCAAATTAGCCCGATCCCCAATAAAATTGGATTATATTAATTAAAGGGAGTAAAATCCCTTTATTATATATAAGGGATCAATCATACCTGTGTATGTGTCTAGTGAGATTCTCTGCTACCATTAAAATGTTTGAAAGTTGTAAAGAATTGCTGTACAAACATTGCAGCTTACCATCATCATTTAAAACTGCTATTAACTTATTAGCTCATTGCGTTTTGTATGATTTTAATTTTGTATCAAGACAATAGTTGTTATCAATATCACCAACATACAAATGTAGGCAAAAATAATCACAAAATATACATTCATACTAATTTAAACCAAATAATAGTTGTATAATTTTATTGCACTCAATTAATGGTACAAAACTTTTAAATAAATTATGATTTTTCTTGAGAAATCATGGGGGTACAAGTGACACCAGCATTAAACAATTTGAAAACATACCATACAGAAGAAAATTCCATGTGCTCTGGATTCATGCAGATAAATTATAAGATATGTGAAGATCACATTTATCTGATTAAAAAAAATAGATAAAATAACTTTATCTCACAATGTCATTTAAGTTGTAACATAGCCCCGTTCGCTTTTCAGAGTCATTTTTCTTTTTCCGTTATACTCAAGAACAGAAAGATCATCCATTTTTAAATTCAATTTTTGGGAGCATCCCATACACTTGGGAATTGAACTCACATTGTTGATTGGTGTATCACACTAAAAGACTGTTAAATATTATAATTATTTGAGAGTAATTTATGAAGAATTTGTGATAACACTTATGATATCTTTCTATTTCTCTGTTACATCCCTCATTTAAACCAATATTAATTTGAGGATAAGATAAGGATAAAAACAATTTATCCGGTCAAACTCTAGGTGACACCATGAACTAACTTAGACAAGCTTACAGTATTAGTAGCAAAATGTCATGACCTTATCCCCTCAAGATGTGGTAACCATCAGAATACCTAGAAACTTCATAGATACACCAGATGAATGTCATATAATAAAATAAAATGCATGGAAGACAAATATAAACTATCCTAATTTTATATCGAATGGTGAACCTAAGCATATAATCATAAATAAAATTAATAAACTAAATAATAAAGTATCATAAATTGCTACAGTTAAAGCATTACCAAATGTGCGTCTAATTTTATTGGGGGGATTTTTTAAAAAAAGGAAATTAAATACTTCAACAATTAAAAACTAAAGTAACAAATTCAAATTTACTAGTTAAAAAAAAAAAAAAAATAAAAAATAAAAAATATATATATTCTCTTTACAAATTCATATTTGTCAGTAAAACTCTAGTAATTTAATAAACTCAATTTCATACTCCAATTTACTTTGAAAGAAGCAAATATAATTTTCAATAATGAAATATAAAAATAAAACAACATCACTACAGATGAAAGTATATTTTAATGGGTTATTGTAAGAATTAGATTCTTCTAATTTACATACAACGTACCTTTGTAATAAATTTTTAAATATTAATAGTTCTAAAACAACTAAGATTTACTGGTTAAGGTTTTTACATGCTACAAGTAATTAAAAAAAAAACATGTGCTTTATTTGTTGTAACATCTACTTCACGAAGCAATTTTTAAGAGTAGAAAAATTTCAAACTAGTAAGGAGAAATATTTAAATAAAAAATAAAAATTGTGAAACTTACACATGCTGGATAAAACAAAAAAGCGCAATATTGATTAGGTTCACAGTAAAACCACAATTTAATAGCAATCAAATACAAGCCCTATTAATTGGCCATAGGGTTAAGATTTTCACTCTACTGATCACAAACGGAATTGTAAATTAATCTTTTTCAAACATTATTCACAATGAATCAATTGTCTACTTTATTGTGGTTTCAAATCGGTGGTTTAGATTTACTCTTAGTGTTTTATTCAGCATGGAACAATAACAATTGATTTTTCTTAGTTTGTTACATGAAATTCATACATATGATGAATTATGATCATAACGATCTTTAACATAAAAGATAATCAATTCTTGAAATATATTTCAAATAAGAAAAGATGACATGTTTTTGAAGGCAGACTTCTCAAGTATAGATTGGAGTAATAACTTTAATTTAAGGTGAAGGAAGAAAGAGCATAAAATAGTAATTCGGAGATGGAAATTTAAACCAAAAACCTCTCTATTTCCACTTCCAAGGATTTTGGTTTTTGCCAAGAAACCAAAGGGTCAGTGGTTCAATTCTCCGGGATGGAGGATAACTTGTTTATGCCTATTTTCCCTTCTCCTCCAATTATAACATCAATGATTTCATTTCTAAGGCATGTTTTGCTATTCTTATCCATCCTTACAAATTAATACTGTAAAAAAATCAACAAAATTAACATTTGTCACTTAAAAAAATAAAAATTAATCATTTGCAAAATCAATTGTTACACCACAGGGCTTCTGCTGCCAAGATCTTATAATTGTAAATGAATACAGGGGATAGTGAATGAGGTTTGCATGAACTTACAATAAGTTCTAAATTTTAATAAGTTCATCATCAATATAAAGTTGTTGTACACATTTAAAGTGGATCATTAACAGAGGAGCTCATAAATTGTCTTTACTACTTGACTAGTTGCTAAAGACTATTCAGTAATTTATGTTCTTAGCTCAAAAACATAGTATATAAGACTATGTTATGAAGTTTTATGAGGAAGTCATTTCCCAACAATTCAAAAGTTGGTACTAAACTTGGATCTACTAATCTAAAACCTTCCGCTACTATCTCAAACCTTCCGCCAAGGGGCCCACAACGAGCCCATAAGGGGCCAGGGCTTAATTATACCAGTTAGGATTTTAGAAGCGGAATCCTTCAGTCCTGAGGATTCCACTTCTTACAGCGAATCAAGATTCAGTGGGATCACTTATCAGGTTTCCCGAAAATTAAACCCACAAATCTCAAATGTTTGCTAATAAAAAAGTTTTTGTTAAGTATATAAGGAAAAAAATGAAGCCACTAGGCCAGTGGGAGGGGTTGGGACAGTGATTTTTATTTGCTTAGTTGGTCTGACCTTTCTCGATTTCAAAATCCAGTGCTCGCAATGGCTCCCCTCATCATTTTTTTTTTTTTACTCTCCCCCGCTGTCAAAAGTTTTAAAAAGAGTATAGTATGGAAAAAGTAAAAAAAAAAAAAAAAAAAAATTAGCATAGCATTTAACTGAATGCTTTAAATTTAACAATGAAAAAAATTATTCAGCAAGAGAATTCTTGCTGAATTGAGTAAGTTTTTTTTCACAATTCAAAAGCTAATTGCTTTACGTTCTAGAATATGCTTTATTTGATTTGGATGAAATTTTTATAAACAGAAAAAAACTCTCCTGCACTAAAAATAACAAAAAGAAAGTAATTTATAAATTAAAAAAAATAAAAAATAAAAAATATAGAAATTATACAAACAAAATAAATGTATTATTGATGTATTGGTATGATAAATATGTATCGATTTCATCTGAATATAAAATACTAGCCGTTATGCCCATGGCAACGGGCAGAATATATATGGTTAATATAAGAGCTAGTTATAATTAAAATATTTAAATAGATATGTACTGTTTAAATAGTAAGTTTTATGCTAAGCGATTCATTACAGTGGGGTGGCTTAGTGGTAGAGCGTTCGCTTAATGAGCTGGAGGTCACTGGTTCAAATCCAGCTTATAGC
>KZ652453.1:21950-33515 GCA_001010745.2 Gerris buenoi | reverse complement strand
AAAAAAAAAAAAAAAAAAAAAAAAAAAAAAAAAAAAAAAAAAAAAAAAAAAAAATTATATGGGTAAAATAATCGCATTGATAAATTTTATACAATAATTTTATGGACAAGATTTAGTCAGACGTTTACAAAATTATTTGGTTTTTTTTGACTTAATTATGGTGAATAAATAAAATCAATCAGCAAAATTTACCGGTTTATTGTAAGAGACCGATTTAACTACAATAAAGATGATTAACTAACTGATAATTTGTCTAAATAATATGACCCTGAACAGAAATTTCACAAATGTAGCCAAAGGTCTTTTATACTTATGATAGTTTTAAAATTATACTGATTTTAGGATTGACTCCACTAGTGTCATTATTGTGTTATTATTATTATTACAACTGCTATTAAGAACTGAAGTCAAGATCATCATTCATATAAGAACAAGGCCTTACACCCATGTCAATGGGCTTAATTTTATACTAAGAAAAAAAAAAGTAAAATTAATTTAGATAAGTTATTATATCTATTTGAAGACCAACAAATCAAAACAATCATTTATTTTTATTGGAAATAAATGTGGTTGTCTTAGCTTAGCGATAACAAATCATTCCAAGGTGCGTTTTCGTCAGGACACTACTCGATTAGCTTATATACATGATGAGTACGTTACTTCTATATATTTTTGAACAACCACTTACTTCATACATTTTTACGTTTGATTATGATATTCAGCTAGAAATACAGAGTACACGTTTTACTTAAAGTAATAATAAAAATAAATTAAAACATAAGAGAAAAAGTTAAATATATTTTAGCCCAAAAAAATATTATAAATTTAAAATTAATGTAATTTTAAAATTTCTTTCCTTTGACCCTGTTTGATTTATTTATAAATATTACATAATGATGAAAAGAAAAAAAGTTTATAGCAATACAAGTCAAAAAAATAAATAAATATTTTATTTCTTTAAGTCCTAACTGATAGTCATAATTTAATTTTAATAATGTAAAAATGATAAACCACAAATAAATCTTTTTCATACAAACAAAAATAATTAATAAAATATATACATATTTAAACTTTATTAATAATATTATTATTATTATTTTTTTTTTTTTTTACGAGAAAATGATACAAACTATTAATACAATCCTTTGGATTTGCTTATACCAACTTTAAAATTTTAAGAGCTAAAGGAATTTTAGTAAAATAGTAGGAGTTAAAACAAACAATTTTATGCAGTTATCGTCAGAAATTTTCTTAAGATTTACTTCAAATTAATGTAAGTATAAAAGATATCTTAGTTATATTAAGATATTAGATTTTTAATTATAAAACCACAGTTAAGTCAGTATTTTTAAGAATCACATCATTTTGCAAGTACATACATACACAAGCTTGCTAATAAAGTTGTAACAGATTAACTTCTTTCAGAAATACTTTTATTAGTTGGACCGAAACTTCAGAACGTTTTACCTCAAGTAATATTTCGTTATGAGTTAACTAGACTGTACAATCGAGATGTTTAAGAAAATGGAACAGAAGAGCAAATTTTAGGATGAATAGTGTAATAGAATAATAAAATAGGAGGAATAGTGTTTAACATGCATACCTAGATCAACAGACAATAACAGGTAGGCAAGTAACACAATAGATTTAGCATATCTTCACTGACATCTCTCCCAGATGTCTCCTCAAAGAAGACAAGATGCAGATTAAATTTAAACACAGATTTAACGTGGAACATATTTAACCTTTATGGCAATTCAATTAAACAAGTGCTTACTCTTGGATCCTAGAGTGAGTTAATATCATTAATATTAATATATGATTTTAAAAAATTAATACAAAAACAATACCATGGAATTACTTTAGCTCTTAAGAATTAAGCAGGGGAATATAAAAGCAATGAGAGGATAGTTGGTACCTGGTCTACACAGGTTTTACTTTAACGAGGAAAAAGGGATCAAACATTGATAAAAAGACTAAATGATCAAGGAAATTACATGTAACGTTCAAAACTCATGACTATCATAGACTAGGATTTGGGTACGGCTTTTGGTTTCTGTTTAGAGGAACCTTTTTTTAGTGTCCGCTTGGAAGGATCTTCAGCTAGCTTTAGCCAGGAAGACCTTCTACGGCTATACTCAAAAGAAACTTCAGTTTGGAAAATCTTCCGTTAGCTTTTCTACTCTGAAGAACCGTCTATTGGTTTCCGCTCCGCTCTGAGTAACCATCTTTAAATCAAGTTTTAGTTTTGGAAGTACCAGGATTCGAGCCGCCCTTGCAGTTCTTCTTCTGTGACTTTTGATCGATCCTATTTTTAACCTTGTCAACAAGTTCCTCCATCTCTTCCTAAACAATTTGAACAAACAATATATTAAATAATGAAGATAACTTGATAATTTAGAACATAATAATTACAAGATTAAGGTTTATTTTCCTATAAATAACACAATTAAATACAATAATAATTATAAATTTAAAATTATAACTAATAATTTACTAGTGATACACCCTTATAAATTATATGAAGATAATAATTTGATTGCTGTAGAGGTATAGAAATAATGCGTAGATCACACAAACATTAAGAGACGCTAGAATAAAGTTGAAACATCTCATAATGTTTGTATAATCTACGCATTCTTTCTACACCTCTACAGCCATCAAATTATTATCTTCACATAATAATTATTATAATTACCTACAAGAAAAATAGATTTTTGTGCAGTTTGACAGATTACAATATGTCAAAGATTAAAATAAATAAGTTAACTGTAAAACATAAACACAGATAAGTTGCCTATGCTTGACAAATAACAAGGCAACAGACAAGCTTTTGGGATATTGTTAAGAATTAATTAGAGAAAATTTTGTTAAAATGAAGGTAAACTCAAAAAATCTTTGTAAACAAATATAAATTTGGAATTTTAAGGGAAGTCCATCTATAATTTGAGGTAAACTTATTCTAAAGCTTAAATTAATTAATTAATGTATTAGCCTAACTTGTTACTAAATAATTATTAAACAGTTGCCTGTTCCAGTTATATTCACTGCAGAAGGTTACAGACAAAAGTGTTTTACCATGTTTTGAATTTTTGGTCTAATACAGAACGTCAGTGTTGACTAAATATTTGTTACAAAATGTTTGATTGAAAAAAATGGTTATTACCTCATCATACACATAGAGAAGCTTGCAATGTGGAAGCTGAGCTGGTTCTTTAGTCAACATATCAGCTGCATCAGATAAACAGTAGTTTACATCCTCGTTAGAATCACTTACCTGAACATAATCCAAGAGAAATAACATTAGAAAATTTACATCAATGTTTATTCATAGTTAGCTACACCTGTAACAGTTCATTCATCGAAAAAGTGGATAATTATCATAGCAATTAATATTTTCTGGTAAAGACTTAGGCATGAAAGATATTAAATCCAAATTCCTCACCCTTCCAAGATGCTTAAGCTGTAGGAGACTAGGTAAGGCCATTGTGTAGGTACACAGATTGATATGATGCCAAATTTACTTAATGTTACTAACCCAAAAACAAAATTGAGCTCTACTAGAAATCTAGAACATTCTTTACACGAGAGAAAAGCCATTGTAACTTTAAATTATAATACATAAAAAGAACTACCAGGGATATGAAGAGACTAGATCTGCAGGTGTTGCACTCATATTCCATCTGCGAGTAACTACTTTTCTTAGCAGGCTTGGGAAGTCTTTCTGAAGACACGAGTCCAAGTTTCTGCAAATCCTTTCTCTCCTTCACCTCTCTATTTCTCACAGCTTCAACCATAGGACAAATCTGACAACAGAAAGTAATACAATCAATATTAAAACAATTTATTTTCCAAATAATAATATAATACAGCATAAAATAAGGTAATTGAGGTGTAGTCAAACATCCCTAAAGGGAAATAGAGAAGAAGTTGTAGTCTATTTGTTGGAAACCCAAGTGCAAAAACCTATTCCAAAGGGCAATTACATTTCTTATCTAATTTACCACCCAAAAAACCAAATGACAATAGGCTATACAAGTTCAGTGGAGTAAAAAGTACAATTATTCAATTTTTGGGCCGGGAAAACCACAATTGCTAAAACCTATCATATATTTATATCATATATTTATTATTTTATTAATCAATTTTTAAATTTATTATATGTTACTTTTAAAAAGCTCTTTAATAATGATAAATTTAATAATGAAAATTTATTTGTTTTAAAGTAATATTAAAGCTAATAGTCCAGGAGATAGCGTGCAAAAAAATGTCTGACTAACATCAAGCTAGAATTTTGTATACAAGTCAATCTTTTTGCGCCTTTTAAGAATATGTGGTCGGCTAAGTTCGTCTGCGGGACATTGCTTGGCAATAGGCGTTCGAAAAAAACAAACCGGTGGAGAGCGGCCATGTCTCACAAAAAGTGGTGGACAATGTGATTTTCATGATCCTGAGTACAGAATTAGTTAGTAGACCAAAAATCAAGTCGATGTTATTTTCACACTTGATAGGTTAGTTATTCAAATATTACTAAAAATAAACGTTGTCGCTTGTCAAGGGACGAACTAACATCAACTTGATTTTTGGTCTACTAACTAATTTTGTACTCAGGATCACGAATATCACATTGTCCACCATTTTTGGTGAGACATGGCCGCTCTCCGCCGGTTTGTTTTTTTCAAACGCCTATTGCCAAGCTATGTCCCGCAGACGAATTTAGCCAACCACATATTCTTAAAAGGCGCTAAAAGATTAACTTGTATACAAAATTCTAGCTTGATGTTAGTCAGACACTTTTTTGCACGCTATCTCCTGGACTATAATAATATAACTAGATGTTGAGTGATAAAGGCAACCCCTTTGATCCCAATCAGAAAAATTATGCTCATCCAGATCTGATAAATATTGTTTTACATATTGGTTTAAAACAACTGAAAACAACACAAATTTAATTTGTTAATAATTTAGTTTTTAACATTCTTTATTTTTTATAATGCTACAAATGTCTATAATATATTATGCATAAAATCTACATCACTAATTATTTTTAAATATGGTTTTAATCTACTACTGCACAACTTTAATAACATACTTAGTCTTTTTATGAACACTTTACTGTAGAGTTTCCAGTAGAAATAATATTAAATTAATGTAGTTTATTTAGAGCAAACATTCTCCGATCTTACCTGTAGTAAAATATTAAGAGAAGTTCTTGCGTCATTTGCAATGAAAAACAAGAGTTTCTCCAAAGAAAACATTGTAGGCTCACAGCTCTCTTTGACTTCCTAAAAATAAAATAATACAAATAAATAGATTATTGTTTAACTTGAATTATACAGTATGTTCCGGACTTACGCAATAGATGGAACAGCAAAGTATACTGTAAATAGGAAAAAAAAAAAAAAAAAATGCACTTAGACACACTAAATATCAACTTTTTTGCTATTTCAAATTTAAGTTGTAGATTCATGGTGACTGGCTACATGCTCATTTTCTTATCTAATTTTGATGTATAATCACATGAAAGGAGGAGGTTTCAAAGAAGGGAGGTTCAAAGTTACTGAATCGACCCCCATATCACTTTTAGCAGCTAATTCGGGTGTTACATAACTCTGAATTTATATAAGTCGGGGTATTACTGTATATTTATCATTACAGTTTTAAGATAGTTCATTTTAAATTCAATGGAATTGCCATAATATTAGGAAAAATCCAATTCTTGTTTCCATTATTTAAATGGTTAAATATTAATGACTCATAAATACGAAACATCCATGAATCCTTTTCATCACAGTTACAAGCTTGAAGTAAATTTAAGGCCATAAATACTAATTCTTTTGTCAGGATGCTTAAAAAAGTCAGTAATACTCCCAGGATTAATATACAATGTGACTTTGGTAGCAGAATCTAACTAATTTTGTGAATTATTCTATTCCTGATGTAATCATAAGCAGATTCTTTGAAATTAATTAAACTTACTACTAAGATCAACTTTAACTACACACATATTTTATTTGAGTTAATGTTTTTTTTTAGAGATTTGCGTTAATTTTATAATATAATCACCTTGAACATGACTTCAGCTGTGGCAAGCCAGCTAGAAGGAGCATAGTATACACTCTCAGATACCAAGTACCCTGTGCAGAAGGCTGAAGTGTATGCTTTAGGGAATATGACTATGAACTGTCCAGGTTCTTGAACAGTTCTGCAAAGAGAGACCCCCTTGTCTAAGAGAAGTTTAGGTGAAAGCATAGCCGTATCCGAGGGAAGCCATACTGGACTCTCCCGGACAATAGATGGTAACACTGATTTTATAGCTCCTCTAAGCTGATTGGTCCACTCATCAGGCACACCATACCTGCGTAACAAAACAAAAAGTTTATAATTATGATGAGATTGTTTAATAGGATAAAGACACTATGCTTAGACCCAAAGCCAAACACCAATAATTTATTTTTTGATTTCTAGGGATGTGAGACATGTTTCATGTATGTTCTATATACACAATAATCTCATTGAAATGATTGTAAGGTAGCTGATCTTTTTGCAAAGTTAAGGCTTGCTATGCTAAAGATGACAGTAGAATCCCAGGAAATCCAAACTAATTAGGCCCAGGGCCTGTTTGGATGTTTTAAATTTCTTCTTTCATTGTCTATTAACATTAATAAAATTGTTGCTTGTATATTTTACAGATTTTTTTATTGAGAAAAGACACATTTTACAGATCAAAAGAGTCATGAGTCCAGTAAGTAGTTAATATGTAGAGCCCCCTTAAAAAAGTCCAAAATTAATGTGTACGGCCAAAACCTTAAGTCTTTATTCTTACTTCTTGATTTATTTATTCTTTTTGAAAAAAGAAAATTTATTATCAAATAATAAATGATTTAATGTTCCTTGTTTTCTCATACATCAGAGTTGAATAGTATAGTATACCACTTATAAATGGATTATTAAAACCATTTTAATACCTACTAATAAACATACAACTTATATGCAAATATTAGAGTTGGGACAACAGACTAGAAAAAAACAACCGAATGAATAAGTCGATTCGGGAAAAAACAATCGACTGAAAACAGTCTCATAGCGGGTACAGGGCATACGAATAAAGATATAGACCGAGACTGAACCTGCAAGTTGAATGTTTCAATCGACTGTTTTTTTTTTTATATAGGAGTAGTAAGGTGAAGGCCGTGAAGGGCTCAGAGCTGAGAGGGGGTGAGAGTGAGAGGCGCTTGACACTCGTTATCTCGTCCCAAACTACAGCCTGCTACAATATCGTTTTCATTCAAATGAAAAAATATAGACTGAGACTTAATCCAGTCGAATGTTTCATTCGGATGTTTTTTGGTTTTGGGTAGGGGAAAGGAACGAAGGTAAAGGGCTCAGAGCTGAGGAGGGGTGAGATGGCGCATGACACTCGTTATACATACGTTAGAATTACAACTAATACAACTCCAAACTATAGACTGATATCAGTCGAATGAAAACTAGATATCCACAACCGAATGAATGAATATTTTAAAACAACCGATTAGTCGACTGTTTTCAGTCGATTGGTTCCCAATGCTAGTAAATATGTATTATAAAGACAATAGAATACAAAAATATATTATAACAAGGTATAGTGTTAGTAACATGCTTAATGTATTTATTATAAAATCTTAAATATAAAAATATTTAAAACAAAACAAAAACTTACCAAATTTTATTGGCTCCAGTGTGAAGGTATTCAATCCATGGAAGGCCATGAGGATCCCTGTACCAGCAAAAGGTAGAAAATAACATTCCAACATGGAGTGTTGGAACTGTTACACCTTTAATCAAAATAAATTGTATTAATAAATAATCATATTAATCATGAAGTTATAGAAAGTAGAAGTTGTAGAATTCAAATGTTAGATACACAAATGGAAAAAAAATGGTCAATATTCAAAATGTGATACATTTACACTTTTAAAATCACTTATTATGCTCAGGCTTCCTGAGTATCAGCAATCAGCTCACAAAAAAATCTGACTTTTAATAGTAAATCTGATAATAAGTAATTTAAGTACTAACCCATGAGAGGAGGAAGAGATCTGAGGACAGATTGAGGATGATTGGTAAGAACTTTAAGGTTCCATGGGTGTTTAGCAGTAGTGCTATTCTTAGCAGTAGGGAATCCATAGCCCCAGGTACCACAGTCAATAGAACCTGAGTTGACACACAGGTGATTAGTTCTCTCAGTAACGTGGTTCCAGTATTCAGCTTCTACTTTCTCATTCTCAGGTGGGCCTTCGTTGCCGAAACACATGCACATGGTGTTTCTAGCGATCCTGTAGAACTGACTCAAAGGCATGTTTCTCCCCTGAAAAAAAAGTAAAACTTCATTTTTATTCATAATGGTTAAAAATTGTTTAAATGCAATGGTGAAAAAGAACTTCAATTTCTGTCTGATGGTGGCATCAATCTTGAAAGGGGTAGACACCTATGTTTTGCTCTCAATACCATCTTTAGAGTCAGTTTAAATCAATAAAAAATAATGGTGAATTAAATCAATAACACCATGAAAGAATGAAGTATAGCTCTTCTATTATGAGATGCAAAAAATATTGCACTCTAGAGACAATTACTACAAGAAAACACAAATCTTTATGACAAAAGATGCACTATCATACTACCATATAAATTTATACATCTAAGATCATCAATGGCTGAACAAAATACAAAATAAACTTTATTTCAAGATAGTTAAAACTTTTTATTATTTTTTTTACACTTCCGTAAAGTTTCATTTAAAATCTTTTGAGGTAATGAATATTAAATAAGATCATAGCTCCGCCTTAACATTCAGATTGGATACAAAGAAAGTTTATTTATTCCACAATTTAAAAAATAAGAAACTAGATAAGCAATAGACATCTGAGTAAAGCATCAAGTACTTGACTATTAGGAATAAAAAAAATTAATTCAATTTATATGTTTGATTTTTTTAAAAAAAATTAGCGCTAGAGTTAAAGAGGTGCTTTAAAATTCAGAAATGAAAAAAGTAGAAAAAATCAACAACTACCAATAACCAATCAAAACCCTGCCTATTTTTCAAGATAAGAGCTTATATAGACTGATGGAAAAATGAATAAATAATGGTAGTTTTTAAGAAAGTGGTACAGAGTTCACCTGTAATTATTTTAATTGGTTATTAAAAAATATTATTGTGTCAGCTTGTAATAATCATTACTTTAGAAAATAATAATTATGAGCAGCAGATTTAGACTAGATACATATTTTCTGTTCTAAGAATAATTGTACAACCTTGGTAATGCATTCAAGCATGAAGTCATCTTCACTCTCAGAACCTTCCTCAGCTTCGGCAAGCATTTTCTTCTCCTTTTCTTGCCAGTCCTTTTCAGCTTGTTCCAATAATCCGTCCCTGACATCTAAAAAAAAGAAAAAAAAAAAAAAAAAAAAAAAAAAAAAAAAAAAAAAAAAAAAAAAAAAAAAAAAAAAAAGTGCATTTTAAGATGAGGTATAAAAACAAAGGTCAGTGAATCTTAAAAAAATATATAATTTTTGTGATATAAAATTCCCTACAATTCCACTGGGTCTACTTACTGCTTGTTACATTGAATGGTTGCCTACCTCTGACCTAGATATTATAAAGAAGACAGAGTGAGATTGTAGAATCCACACAATTTTAGACATATTTTTCTTTGGAGTACAAGAATTGTTAGATTCTAACCAGTTAGGCCTCGGTTACACAACGAAAAGTGAGCGGCCGGTGGCAGAGGGTCAGAGTGGTGAGCGTCACTGGTTATGATTAGAGTGAAATAGGCTGAGCGGTATTTTCCTTCAGTTCCCTGCCATGTTTACTCGACTAGAGTTTCCAATGGACTGAAAAGTCTGAGTGGAGAAATGAAAATTAATGAATAGGCTCAGCGGTAAGCGGCAACTTTATTTTCTCAGACACTCGCAATTGTCACAGCTGGCCATAACTGTACTTCCATTGTACTCATTAGGTTTGTTCCAACCACTTCAAACTAGTTTGAAACTGTCCAACGCATTAGCAACAGGCGTTCAATTTTGGTCCGATGCACATGTGTCAGTCAGTTTCAAACTAGTTTGAAGTGTGGTTGGAACAAACCTAATGCTAACATAATTGTAAGCGTCACTACATTGCCGTCCAACACTCATCTCGTTCCAGAGGCCATATACAACAGTTTTCCTTAATTGTTTGTGCCTTAGTTGTTTATTCGTAGTTACAATCAGATCCAGTTTCCTATTTGAGTATTTATTTATTTTAGGCTGAATAACTATTAACAATACTTGAATGATTTGTCATATCTTCAATTATAGTTTTATTCCTAACATATCTTAAGAAGGAAAAAACAACAAAAAAGGAGAAAACTTACTAGGAGCAAGGGTGTCGTAAGGTAAGAGGTATTTGCAGTAGATGTCATCGAGTTTGGTAGCTCTATCTTGAGATAGTTTCGGTATTTTCATGCAATCAGCAACCTTATTCCATCGTTTCTTTTCCATGACCTCTTTAAGGCCACCGCAGTCCTGTACAGTCTGGTAAAGGCGTGGTAAGTCTATTTCCATACCACCAACCTGTTCAACATAAATTATTACAAGTTACAAACAACTACATATTTTTATATTTTCTAATCAAATTTTTGTTTAGTTTTTGCTACAAACATAATGTGTTTTTTTTAAAGATATTGAAGTGTAATTTGTAAACATTTTCAGGTATTCCCCTTTATACACACAAAGAACAATACTGAATAGTCAGCTAATGCAAAGGATATTGTAATAGTCCATCATAGTAACAAGAGATAAGGAAATAATGTAGAAGAAAGATGTAATGAACAATATGCAATGGAACAGTATACTTAAGATGACTTCTAGAGATGTTTCTTAAAAATATCAGGCAGGAGTGCTAGAGACACAGATTGGATTTATGAAAAGCCAAGTAAAAAGACTTAAGTGGCTAGCTATTGAATCATGATGAAAATAAAACACACTCCGCCCAGTTAATATACATACTCAGAGTCAGGGCTTATTGATTTCCATCAGTTTTAACACTGATAGAATCTAATAAGCAACATCACTGGTGTTGTGGTGCAGTGTCCGCTTCATAGGATAAACTAGTCAAATTTTTTGTAATACAATCAATTTAGTGTGAAGACGTGGTTTGCTTTTTTAACAACATCTCTTTTAGCCTAATGTCGAGTGTAAATTAATGTTGAAATAATCACTGTAAATCTAAAATTAATATTTAATAATTTTTTAGAATAACCAAAATGATAGCTTTGTCCTTACCCAAGGAGGATGTTTGAAGACAATGTTTTGAGTGGCCAGGAATTTTCTTATAGCTGTCATCTCTCTAACATTGGGCCCCCACCTTCTCATCATCTTATGTACATACTGATTATATGATGTAAATCTCATATCATCACTCACTTTGCACTCAGGCTGAAAACAAAAGAGCATACATAATTTTCTATGGTTCATACCAAAAGTGGCGGAAATAAAAAAAAAAAAAAAAAAAAAAAAAAAAAAAAAAAAAAAAAAAAAAAAAAAAAA
>KZ652453.1:2233-21729 GCA_001010745.2 Gerris buenoi | reverse complement strand
TTTTACACTTAATATTTCCAAGATGGCGGCCCTGCCAATATGGCGGGTGACCAAAAAAAAGTTTTTTGCTACCATGGCATGTTATACATCAATTTAAAGGTCTTGAAGTGTAGAAAAAGAATATGCATCTATAAAAATAACATATGTAATATTTTCAATATGGCGGGCAACTAAAAACATTTTTAGGTACCATGGCATGTTATACATCAATTTAAAGGTCTAGAAATGTAGAAAAAGAATATGCAACTATTACACTTAATATTTAAACTTGATCGTACAGAAACCGGCGATTATCGCCTCACGTACTTACCTGAAGCGCGCCTTACTTGTTTATCTTACTACTAAGATCAACTATACTCCCAAACCTATTTTATTTGAACAATTTAATGTTTTTTTGAGAAAAGTTTATATTTTTATACTTTTAATTTTATTAAAATTAACAAAAAAAAAATTGTATTATTAAAAAGATTATATTTTAGGTGTGAAGAACTCTATCAAAAATATACTTGCTAGATTAAATAAGTAAAACTTACTTTGAAACTTGGTGGAGGTACGATTCTACAGATACCATAAGGTTCAGCTTCAGGAGTTATTTTCTCCAAGTATTCAAGAGGATCTGCAAATTCTTTTTCTGAAGGATAGAAAGCAGGAGCATCCACTAACATCGGTGTAGAACCAACTTTAGGGAAACTGTCAGACCTGAAGACATTTAAATAAAAAAAAGCATTTCTTTTTAAAAAAAAAGCATCATACTTTTAGTTGGAGAATATAAAATAAATGTGTTACTGCACTTTAAATAACTATGGCACAACTAGTGTAGTAAACATGTTACAGTTTTCTTAATAAATAAGATTATTTTTTAATTTTTACTTTGTAGGAAGTGGGAGATCAGTAGCTGGTTTTGGCCTATAATAATAAGAAGAGTTAGTGTTGGAAGAGTCTTCATGAGGAGACGGAGCCTTTGTTGCCCTAGAACAGCTTGGCCTTGGAGAGTTGGCCTTGGTTGCTCTAGTAGAGCTTGCCCTCGGAGGTGTGGCTGTAGGAGAATTAGCCCTTGCAGGTGAGACCACAGGAGAGCTTTCCCTTGGAGGAGTGGCCCTAGGAGACTTCAACCTAGGAGATTTGGCTTTCCTTTTAGTGGCTTTACGAGGGGTCACAGAGGACTGAGTAGACTCACTGCTTCTGGAACTTGTCGAGTTAGTGATAGATTCCTGAGGTGATTCTTGAAGTGAAGGTGGAACCTCGTCGGTAGAAGTTCTAAGTGTGGGCTGCACTGTTCCAACTGGAGGCATTTTCAGCTCAGGTTTGCCACCTTCTCCAGAATCTCTTCCAACCATACTTCTACAAGAAAATAGATAAATATAATAAACAGTCAGTTACAGAGTAAATTAAACTACCTATGTTAGGGACTAAGCAGAATTACTAAATATGAAAATAAAGGCCTTCTAAATGTACTGTACACAAATACTGTCAAATAAACACAAAGTGAAGAAACAACTGACCTTGAAGTGGAAGATGGTTTATGTAAGTCTGTTGCTTTGGTGACAAAATTAGCTCTTAAAGTGACTGTGTGTTCCTGTCTATCAAGATCAGAGTCCAGTTTGACCGTGACCCCTTCTATAATTTGTGGAGGTTCCTCACTCTTATTTGACAGAGGGATATAGAATGTAGCACTGTTCTCTTCTTCGTCTTGATCAGTTTGGGTTGACGTTTCTAGAACTGTTTCTTGCTCTAGGTACACTTGCACCGCAATAGAATTATTACCACTCTTATCAGTTTCTTCCACTCCAGTTTTATTTTTGCGCCGGAATAAAGGCCTACTAACAGGTAGATCTGAGTCCGGTTCAAAGGCGTAAACACTGGATTCATTTTCGGCATTAAAAGCACAAGGACTCTTTGATACCGGTCGATTTTTCTTCTGAAAAATGCTCTTTTTCTCTGACTGGTGACTCCCGATACCTTCATCGTTAGAAGAACTCATTTCATCTTTAGGGGTAGGTGAAGACATATCTGAAGCGGATTCCCGGGGACTATTAGAATTTCTTTCGAACCTAAAGTCAAAGTCACACATCTCTTCTTCAGTCATTGATCTAGAGCGTCTCCAATTTTTATCTTGTTTGTTTGGAGTCAGCTGTTTGGGCTTACCTACAGCATCCTTCTTCACCTCACTTTTATCTTTATTAGGTATACTAATTGGCGACTTATATATAAGTTTCTCCTTATAATCTTCCACTTTGCATGTAGAGATGGTTTCAGCAGTGCATTTTGGTTCGATGTCTTTAAGCTGCATAGGGGGTTCAACTATACTCCTACCAACTTTGCTACCGTGCTCACCTAAGACAGTAACACTGTTTTGCATACTACTTCCACTAGTTCTGAAGCTACATTCGCACTGGTTCTTTTCAAATAAGCCACAGCCTTTACTATGCTCAATCCCTGTACTTGTACTGTCATCTAACCACTTTTCTATTTCTTCTGGAGTCATACTGACTTTCTTTTTAGCCATAAGTTCCAAATCGCTAGCCTTGGTAACAACAGAATCATTTAAATATTTGTCAGACTTCCATAACCAACTGGATTTGGATCCGGAAGAAGGACTGCTTCTGTTACTTTTGGATTGGTCAAAAAGTTTGGGGTCCTTGGAATCTTTGGGAGGGATCTTCAGAGTGGCTGAGTTAGCAGGTTTCCTGCTGACAGCTACAGGAGACATTTTCCTAAGAGTATGTTCAACAGCCAGAGGAAGATTCTGATGTTTCCCACCAGGGGTATCTCTGTTCTTAACCAATTCAATTTTCCTCGGAGAATCAAGTCCTTTAGAATTTTCACCCAAACCCTTTGACTTAAAGTCTTCCCTCTTAACTTCCTGAGGTCTAAATGGGGACTCACCCAAAGCCCTTGATCCTTGAGGTTTTGGTAAAACTGGTTGATTCAGAATACTATCTATTCTTTGTTCCCTCTTGATATCAAATTTCGAAATGTGGGGAGTTGGTATATTTAACAGAGTCTTCGCTACAGGAAAATGTTTCACTTCATTCACTTTTTCAGGACTCACCGTTTTTAAAAGGGACCCAGACAAAGAGTTACATGAAGCACTTTTGGATGGATGTCCCATTTGTTTTGAAGAGCTGCTAGAAGGAGAATGAACTTTCATAAGACTACTTCGGTCAAAAGGTTTAACTTCAGGTGTGTCACACTTTAGAGGAGATTGCTGCTTTGAAACAAAGGGCTGATTTACAAATGGTTTACGTACAAAAGGTTTAACAGTGCGAGAGAATGGACTCAACTGACCCGGCTTGGGAATTTTAGCTCTCTTAAAAGCTTGAATCCATGTCTCACCAATAGATGAAGTCTTTGGCTTGGGTTTTGGTGCCTCCTTTTCCTCTGCAGGAGCAACAAGAGTTTTACTTTCCTCAACAATAGGAGAAGATTCGATATTGGTATTGGTAGAGGATGTTGGAATGACAATATCATTTGAACTTATCAAAGGAGATTTGATGCTTGAAGGGGCTGTTGGAGGACTTCCGACTTTGGAGCTGAGTATCGGGGAAGCATTCATTTTGGCACTTATATCTTCAGCAACAGAGGCTAACAGATCCATACTACGCGTAGCCTCATCATACATTGATTTACTGTCACAAGCTGCCACAAGTTTATTGTCAGGAGTCACAACTTGAATTCCTTTGGGAAGTGTTGAGTTGAGATTTCCACTACAGGCAGGTTTCTTTTCTGGAGAAGGTGGAATGTTAACTGAACTAGTCGATGGGAGTTCAGATAGTTTAGACATACCAGCTTTCATATCTTTAACAATGATTCGGACATCTTCAGGGCTCAATTCATCATCTTTAGAACGTTTGGCTTCTTTAAAATTAGGATACATAAGCAAATCCTCACCTTCAAAATCCGTCTCAAAATCAATTAAATCATCAGGGATGTCAAGGATTTTTCTTGATTCTATCAAATGAGATTTAGAGTACACAGATGTTGCACTAAATTCAGAAGTGGAGCCGAAAGGCGTAGTTTGATTATTATCAATTTGCTGTAGATCTCTATGATATCCTTTGATTTCATCTGTCTGAGTCGTCATATCCTCCCTTAAATTAGGGGGATCAGGAATATCTTCTTCTTCTGAACTAGAATAGTGACTAGAACTATCTGTTTCATAGTAAAAACTTGAACTAGAGTGTTTAGCAACTCTGGCACGACTTGTTCTTAGTGGGACCTGAGTGGAGTCTTTAACTTTCTGTTCCCTGGTGCCTCTTTTTGGTCGATTTTTATTTTCAGGCGGAGAGTTTCTCTTTTTGACAACTTGTAACTTTGCACACCTTTTTGACAAGGGTTCATCATCAGAATCACTCTTATCACCAGGTGATTTTTCTGCCTTTTTTGAACCAGCCTTTTCTTTGTTTTTAGTTTTGGTTTCAGCTATGTCTTTGGTAGGCTCAAATTTTTCGGTTAAAGCATTATGCTTTTCAAATATTTCTTTCTTAGCTTTAGCATTTTCAGGCATATTTGTCACAATTTCAGGTATTACCTTACATTCTGAAACAGTTGTGTTAGCATTAATCTTACTAGAAGCACTTGATCTGCGGTTCAACATTTCTTGGACACATTTGCTGTCTTCCTCTCTTTGCTTATTATCAGAAAAATTTGCCTTATTTCCAAGCTCCTTCTCTTTCTTATCAATGGAGTTATAGTTTTTTCTGTTACTATTCTTTGTCATTTTTGCCTCATTCTTTTCTTCTCCAGTCGGTTCTTCAATTTTTGAAAATGATTTTTGTTCTGGTTGAGTTTTTTGTTTAAAAACTTCATTGTTAACTTGAGGTGGTTTCTTATCATTCCCATCTTCTTTAAATTTCTTATTACTTTCTTGCCCCTCTTCATCTATTTTTCCTTTTTGTGTCTTACGCTTTTTTCTTCCTCTTTTACCCTGGTCAGAACTTACATTGACCTCAGCTCCGTCACATCCTGATTTAGGCTTTTCTTTTTCAACCAATTCTTTTACAGCTGTTGGTTCAGCACGTTTAACAGTTAAAGTATTTTTTGACTCTTTACTACTGCCGGCTTTATTAGCTTTGTGATAACCACTCTGCTTAAACTTGCTTCTCATTTTAGATTTACTTTCATCATCACTGGTTTTTAAAATCATTTGCTCGATAAATTTATCAACTTTGTGCTCCATTTCTTTAGCGTTGACTTCGTCAAAACCCTTAAGTAGATCTCTCTCATCTAGTTTATCGACAGAACCTTCTCGAGAATTGGTTAGTAGATTGACATTAGAAAGAGCAGGATTTGCAATTTGCACGACTTGATTTAATTCTGCGACCGTAGCTGAAGTTTCCTCTGACTTTTTTGTTTCACAGAGCTTTTTCTTAGCATCTTTCTTTTCCTTATTATTTTTATCGGTGAGTGAAAGTTTACGATCCTGAACAGGGGTGTTCTCACTTTCATTATGTACTAATGGCACCCTAGCGTGGGTTTGTTTAAGCTTTTTCTTAGGAACCTCTTTAACTAAGACTTCTTCATCAGTCAAACTGCTTTTCTTCCTCACTCCTGATTTTATTTTAGCAGCGCCAACCTCTTCTTTAACTTCAACAGATTTTGAATCTAAAACGTGAGCATTCTCTGAATTGTTTTTAGTTTGTACAAGAGTTTTTGGTTTATTACCTTCAACACTTAGCTCTAAAAAATTTTTAACTTTCAAAAGAGGCTGTTTATTCGAACTTTGTTTTTTATTGTTTTCACTATCCCTGACCACATCCACAAGTTCATCAACATCTATTTTGACATCTGATTTTTTATTGACGGGACGTTTAAGCTTTTTCTCATCATCACTATGTCCAGAACTGATACCGGTATCTTGTTTTTCTTGCACCTTCTTTTTATTCTGAACACTTTCCTTAACCAATGCAGCAGATGCCCTAGAATTTCTCCTCATCTTATTGACAGGTTCTTCTAAGACTGGAATTTTTTTACATTCGTCATCTTTGTTGTTAGAGTCGTCCTTACTTGCTGAAGCTTTTTCTTTAACCTCTACTCCTTTCTTTTTACTACTATTGCCATTTAATTTGTTTTTGGATGGAATCTTCACATTATCTTCTTTATCATTAGAAATAGAATTTCTTAAAGTACGTGCAGGTGAACTTTTAACTTGTGAATCATCCTCAACCTTAAACTCTTTTTTAAAACTATATTTACCTTGCCTTTGATTTGCAACAGGAACTACTTTGGATTCGCATTCTTTCTTGTCATTTTTGTTAGCAATTTTATTTTTCTTTCTTGACGGTGAAGCTTTACCTTCATCGTCATTTTCAACTTTGATATCCTTCTTATTAATCAAACGTCTGCTGGTTACCGGAGATTCTTCGGTCCTTTCATCTCTGCACTCTCTTTTCCCTGTGCTTCTCCTCGAAACAAGCCTAACAGGGGAACCTCTAATTTCAGTCTCTAGTTCCGCTTCAGTCTTTATCTCTTTCTTAACATCTTGATTTCGCAAACAGGAAGGTGAGTTCTTGGCTCGCGATTCTTTGACTGGTTGAGGTGTCTTAATGCTTCCAACAGAACCTTTACTTCTTTTGCTGCTTCGAGTTTCTTGTGGACTCTCAACAGACAACGGAGTACTAGTTCTTCTTGTTTGTTTTTTGTTAATTTTGTCTCCGTTTGAAGTCTTACTCGTATCCGATTCAACATCTTTAACAAATCTTCTGCTCCGTCTTTCAGTCAAAGGAGTTTGATTTTGTGGTTTCTTTTGTGCGTCACTTTTTCTTTCAGCCTTTTTGTTAACTAAAATTTCCTCTTCTTCTTCCTCTTCACTGCCCTCTTCTTCTGTTTCTTCTTCCTCCTTCTCTTCATCTTCTAAATCTATCTTATTCTTGTTTCCACGAGAACGTTGAGGCCTGGATGGTTTTTTTAAGAGGTTTTCGGCTTCCGTTCTACTTCTAGTACGTCTTTTTGAGATTTCTTCAACCCGTTTTACCCTTAAGTTTTTCGGAATAACTTTTCTTTGACAAATGAGAGGTGCCCGTTTCAAAGACTTATCTTTTAAACTTCTTCCAGGTAAAACCTTTTTAGGAATTAACTTCTTTGACAGAGTTCCAGTCCGTTTGGCCTCTTTCTCTGTGGGAAAAAATATTATTAAAAAATTAGATACATAAAAGTAAACTAATAAAAATAATATTATTCAATAAAGCAGGAACCTGTTAGTTTAAACTTCTGACATACACTTCTCTAAGCTGTAAACCAGGGAATTATTTTAAGCTCCAGGCAGGGGCCAATTAATTTAAGGGTTAATTAAGGATTAATTAATTTAAAAAATCGGTCAGAGACAACTCAGACAAACTTTCTCATATATGTACATTTAATTACTATTAGAAATTTCATCAAAAATATCATAAAAATAACTTCCCCCGGGTGGGGAATCGAACCCGGGCTCTCTCCATCCGCGTTTTAAGCTATTTTCTCAGGAACTAGATTTTTCCCGGGAAAACGGCTTATATCATTAGATTCGTATTTAAATTGACTACATTTTAGAATTTTTTAATCAAAATCGTCGGAACCGTTTTCGAGAAATAATTTTTTTTCGTGTTTTTTCAGAGTTTTTGGGGGGTAGCGCCCTCAAATTTGGAGTTAAAATTCATTTCTCGATTTCGCCTCGGGGTATGATTTTTCTGAACGTGTATGCCAAATTTCGTCAAAATCGGCCCAGTAGTTTAGGCTCCAGGCGTCTGCACAGACGACAGACAGACGACAGACAGACGACGGACAGACATTTTTTAAAAACCACTTTTTTGGACTCAGGGGACCTCAAAACGTGTAAATCCATCAAAATCTCAAAATCGAATTTTCGCGCCATCACAATACTTTCTCTTTATATGAGAAAGTAAAAAATAAAACTACAAAATTGTCAAGAATATTAAGTTTTTAATTTAATAACATTTTTAACTGAAAACATGTTCTCCTAAATAAATATATTTTTTAAATATGAAATTTTATAGAAAAAAGTGACATTTAAATGAATGACTAAGAAAAGGGTAGGTACACATGTAAAATACAGTTAATTAAATTAAAGAGCTTTTTTCTGTGGATATTTACATGCATACACCCATCGTACATACCTACATAATATATAAGGAAACAGTATGCAATGCATACATATCTCCATAATTTTAAATATATTTTTATAACTAGGTAGTAAAGAATATCTAAAATTAAAATATATTAAATAAAATAAAACATAAAAGCCATCTCTTTAGTTCAGGAAGATTTTTAACTGTGTGAAATATAGGTAGTGGGTAGGTAAGGCAAATACACTCATTGATTTCATATTATTGGTTACTGAATTATTAGCTAAGAGGTAAAGTAATGTGAAAACAAATTTTGGTGAAAACACCAAGACAAAAAATACAAACAAATAAATCTTAAAGTAAGTAACTTAAATTGGTATAGAGAACACAACGAAAAGAGTAATTAAATTTAAGAAACAAAGCAAGTGTTATATAAAAACCTAATCTTGCAGGATCCTCAGCTTCGTCATAAGAATCTGATTCCACAACTGGACTCCGAAGACTTCTACTTAAAATCTCCATGTAGGCTGTAGCTGCTTCTTTCGTTTTTCTGCTCGGCAACCGCTTTAAGCTAACAAAAAAAAAAAAATAAAATAAAATAAACAAGCCTAGTTAGACCTGACGAAATAGTAATAAAAAAAAAAATATGTCCTTAATAGAATTTTTATAAAAAAAAAAAAATCATTCATGCAATTTCAAACATAGAAAACAAGAGAGCCAGTTAAAGGCTGGGCTGAGCTAAAATAATTGGTACTTCTTTAGATTGTTACTCCCCTTTATAAAGAAAACAAAGGGGGAGTAACAACCTAAAGAAGGTGTACTGAGTGTTCATCATTAGACTGTTACTTCCCTCGTAAAAACAGAAGTGTGATATTCCTTTGTCTCAAAGTAAATTGGACTAAACATCCCTTTTCTTAATAGTTACTTAGTCAAAGTCATTTATAGTCTAAATAAACATAGGGGAGTAACAATCTAAAGAAGTACCAGATAATTAACACTTTCACTTGAAGTTTGGTCGTTAGATTACAAATGGTCATGGTGGAACATGGGGGGTCCAGCTCATTTGTCCTGGCTTCCAGGCAAATGTTTACTTGTTAACTCTCACTTGGGTTCCAGGAAGTTATTTATGCATCAGCTTTGGCGGGATCTTCCCATTTCCTCTAAGCCACGAGAGGAACTGCAGCACAGCCACACTTAAGCTCAACTCTCCACAGCTAATCTATCTCTCTGTATTAATTTATAAGTTATGTAACTTTTTTGTTATTATAGTGGGCTCACTTATATACATATTTTATATATTATATCTTAGTTAAAAACTCCACTAGCTCTGGCTCATTGTGTGTATTTTTTATTTTGTATCATACTAGTTCTTGGTAAGGTCAGGACTTACCCCCCTGGTCCGAACAATCTTCCCTCTTGTTAATATTTTTGCTTTCATTTTTCGAGTTATCCATTTACATATTAAATATACTCTTATTTTTAGATTTCAAACCATCTGTTTAGCAAGCTAGTACAGTATTTTAACAATAATAACCCAAATGGAACAGCACAAGGTGTTTGCTAGGAAATCTTTATAAAATTTGCTATCTTGATTCAAATTGACGGCTATTTATATACAAAATTTGATACAACAAAATAACAGGAACCAATTGCATTAAAATCTTGAAATTTTACAAGACGTAGTGAAGCATGGGAATCTAGGTAGTAATAGATATTTAAAACATTTTAATTATCTACCAACTAAAGTTTAATACATTTTGCACATTAAGTTAATTACAATTGACTAGTTAATATTAGTTGACTTAATTCCATCCTTCCCAATTTAACAACAATAAGAATAATATATAGTTTAAATTCTCAGTTAATAATACCAAATTCATTATTCAAATCTGTTATTGTGATTCACAAACTCTGCCGAACAAGTGAATACTACAAAATTTTGCCGATTGAATTTATTGTAGCAGTCTATAATACAGGTCTTTATTAATTATTGAAATATTTTGACAGTATATTGATCAATAATATTACTCAATAAATTTTCCTTTTATAATCTTATTATTATTAAGAAGTTAAATATAGAACAGACCTGCGGGCTGGACTAGGATGAGATTTGATGGAACTAGATCTTGTTCTTGCTCTAAGAAATTTTTCTTCTTTAACTTGCTTCTTCGTTTCTTTTTCTTCTTCATAATCATCTTCATCCTCTTCCTCATCTTCATCTTCTTCTTCTTCCTCATCACTCGTGTTACCTAAAGGAATAGCAGATTTCCTCACTGAAATTAAATATTAACATTATTCATTATTACAAGTACATCTTATTTTGAAAAGTATGTAAACATATAACAGACATTTTAAAATAAAACAAAATATTTTACTCTCCAATTGGAAAATTATCTATAAAGCAAATAAAATCCTGTCCCCTTAAAAATATTAAATTACTTATCAGAAAAATAGTTTGATTTGGTGGTAAAATAGTACAGATGGCTAGTGTTACAAATAACTTAAAAGTATTTTAGGGAAGGAATATTTTAGGAGCAGTTATAGATGAAAGCATTGATGGCGAATCAGTGGCGGCGATAAGGGCCCCGCAGACCCCGTGGCACAGGGGGTCCGTCTAGGGGATCTGGGGCCCCTGGAAGTAAAATAGAGGGCCCCCCTGAAGTTTGCAGGGGGCCCCCAATATCTTACCGCCACCACTGTGTAGAGTAGAAAATAATAAGGAAACTGACTAATTTATAGTCCACGAAAAAGTATAGTTAAATTTATTTGAGTGTGGTTGAGGTTGCTGGAGCATATCACATGCAAACAAAAGAAGACATACATATGCAAAAAATCAAGGGAGTATCAAATTTAAGGCCACATAAAGAGGCAGATTCTAAAGTAGGTGGTTAAAAGAAGCTGAGAAGTATCTAAAGATACTTGGAAACTGGAATTGGGGAACTAGAGCTCAAGAGACAAGATACCAGGACCTATCCAGTACAAAAGAGCTAGAGAAAATAAATTAAATAACTATTATTTTTATCATTAGAAATTAAAATAATAAATACTAATAATTGTCGTCACCTACCAGGATAAGTAACAGTTTGGCTGGAAGAAGAGGACCTAGGTCTCCTGACAGATGTAATTCCAGTATCACTGCCTGCAGGTAATCTCCCTCCACTCCTCAGGCCAGCTCTCAACCTCTTATCAGTAATCCTGAAAAAATAGAAAATGAAAATTTCATTTAAATGATAATTGTTTTTATCCAATTAAGAAAATTCTTAAGAGGGTACGGTAACCTGCTTCTCCAGAAGTAGCATTTGATAAATACAATATACCATTAATGTTTTATATTACCAGTATTGTTTCACATGGAAGATACTAATAGCTCTTAAGGAAGCCGCCCAAAGCTAATTCCAGTTTGATATGAACCAATTACCAGTTTTGTACTGAAACCTGAGTAGTCCACACATTTTCGAACATAGAAAACAAGAGAGCCAGTTATATGAAAGCCTGGACTGAATTATCCATATAGTTTCTTTGAAAATGAATCTTCAAGCATCTTATTTAATATTATGACTATCTTCCCGTACAGATAGCCCAAATGTTACATTCAAAAGCATATGGAAGGCTCAGGAAGAGCTGAATAACATTTAACTCATCGGGAAGAGAAACATTTCTCTAGATCCAGTGATTCTAGAGAAAGTATGTTGAATTATTTAACCAGTGGTGTTTGAAAAAGAATTTAAAAACACAACTTACCTCCTGTGGATGGCTGAGTTAATAGGTCGCCTGGTAACAGATCTTGGAGTTCTCCTAACAGTTACTGGCTGTCTTCTTAAAATATTGGTTCCTTGTCTACTGCTTCTCCCTGATATCAATGAAAGAACTCGTCAGAAGAATGTAATCAAATAAGGGTTCACTAGAAGTGCTTAACGGTTAAAATAATTGAAGAAATCAACTTTAACGAATAATCTAACTTAACTATTTAAACAAAGCTGTAAATACAAGAGTAACAACTGTTCTGGGCTGATTTATATGGCCCACTAATGATCACATCATACTCGCTTTGGCGATACAATGTACAGAGGTATGATGTGTGAAGTAGCTGGAACTCTCTACCATGGGCATAGTAAAATGGGCCTAAAATATGGCTTAATTGCTAGGTTCGAACAAGCAGTTCGTACCAGCAGTACTAGGTCCTTACTACTACTCTACTTCACCTCTAAAATAAGTAAATCTAGATTACCACTTCACTGTATATCAACAATTTAAAATATTGAAACTGGTCTATATTTTAATATTTTCTAGGTGATTTAATCTTATTGAAAATCTATTCTAATAATCATTCTGGAAGCAGTGATAATTAGATGGTAATTAGTATATAATTTTAGAGATAATAGATATAAAATTAGATAAAACTTTTGACATCCTCACAAAATTCTAATTCAACAAATTTTCATTTGAAATTACTAACTTACTACTTGTTACTAAATTCACACCTTGTTTATATTTATATTCATTATTTACAAATGAGTAACAAATTTCTATGTATTCTATTAAACAAATGCATTAGACTCCATAGAACTGAAGTAACTACAGATCTATTTAAGTGGAAAAAATATATGTTTAAATGGTAAAGAATAATAGTTAATTTAATTTACAAAAAATAAGTAAATCTAGATTACCACTTCACTGTATATCAACAATTTAAAATATTGAAACTGGTCTATATTTTAATATTTTCTAGGTGATTTAATCTTATTGAAAATCTATTCTAATAATCATTCTGGAAGCAGTGATAATTAGATGGTAATTAGTATATAATTTTAGAGATAATAGATATAAAATTAGATAAAACTTTTGACATCCTCACAAAATTCTAATTCAACAAATTTTCATTTGAAATTACTAACTTACTACTTGTTACTAAATTCACACCTTGTTTATATTTATATTCATTATTTACAAATGAGTAACAAATTTCTATGTATTCTATTAAACAAATGCATTAGACTCCATAGAACTGAAGTAACTACAGATCTATTTAAGTGGAAAAAATATATGTTTAAATGGTAAAGAATAATAGTTAATTTAATTTACAAACATAGATTATCAAGAAAAGAACAATGGCAAATAAATTAGTCAGTCAAGCAGATAAACTATATTATCCTATTTAAAACACTAACTCACTGATATCAAGCTCAACAAATAATTAATTTTTATCAAATTAAACCAAATTATATTATTTTATTGTAATCTAACAAATTTGTTGGAAAATAATTTGATAACAATTCATATTAAAAGTATATCAACATTATGATGAATTAACTCATAATTTTTTGAGTTTATATTCACATATAATTTTAAAAAATTTGCTTTATTATGGTTTTTAATAATAAAAGGCATAATTTTATATTTAGAAAAAAATTAAAATTAAGTAAATTAGACATCTATTTAGATAAGTTATTATATCTATTTGAAGACTAACAAATCAAAACAAATGTTCCAATTATTGGAATAAATGTGGTTGCCTTAGCTTAGTGATATCAACACATTTCGAGGTGTATCATTTATCCCTGTTTGCACACTACTCGATTATATAAATGATGTCTTTACTTACTTTTCACATCCATTCTAGAAGCAGCTGTGTGAGGTTTTCTAGTTTTTTCTTTGAATTGATTCGGATGGATTTTCACAGCAGAGTGTTTGCCTCGCATTTTCTCTTTCTTTGCCTTGAGCAATTCCTGAAAAAATGAATAAGAATATGGATGGCTGAGTATGACTAACTAGCTTCTTAACTTAAAATAAGTAATTTGCTTCAAACTAAGCGACACAGATATTTTTAACAAAAATCTATTCTTTTTTAAGACTGTCAATGTGACATATCAAAACATCAAAAAATAATTATTTGAAAATAAACAAATATAAATAATATGCCGCCACAGGATTCCCCCCTTTTTTAATCTGGGGCGAAACTAACTTTCTTATCCTTCATGTTAGTTTCTACGACATGTGTTTCGTCTACAGAGTTCATGGAATAAGCAGGTTTTACTCTGTCTACAGCAACTACCTTTTCTTTTCCTCCAATTAAGATGGTAAAGTTTTTCTTTCCTCTTTTTACAACTTGATGAGGACCAGAGTAAGGTTGTTCTAGTGGTTTCTTTACTCTATCTTCTCTTAAGAAAACATGAGAGCATTTTTGAAGATCTGGATGGATGAATATTTTTCTTTTAGCGTGGTGAGTTGCTGGTAAAGGTCTTAAATTTCGGAAAGAAGTTCTTAATTTTTCCACGAACTCTGATGGAGTTTCCTTGGCAGCTCTTCTACTAGATAGGAAGAGTTCTCCTGGGAGTCTTATGTTACAACCGTAGACTAATTCTGCAGGACAGGCTTTCAAATCTTCTTTTAGAGCTGCTCTTATGCCAAGTAAGACCGTAGGTAAAGTTTCGATCCAGTTACTGTTCTCTTGACATTTGAGCGCAGCCTTTAATTGTCGATGGATACGCTCAACCATACCATTGGCCTCAGGGTGGTAGGCTGTGGTTCTCACCTTTTTTGCACCCACAAGCTTANTTTTCAGCAGAATCTTTCTCAATTCCATCAAACCATTCAATTTTTGGTCAAAATCACACTCTTTGCCCTCCTGGATTTCCACTTAATATTTGTAGTTAATTCTGAATCACACAATCTAACCACATTATATCTTAATCTCGATAATTTGATTATTCTTCTGATGGTCAAGGTTAAACCAGCCATTCACGATCCAACTTAGCACAATACTCACTCCAACGAGCCAATGTAGTACAACTGTTGGACCATGAGTGCGGCAACATGCCATACTACAACAGGGTAGAGTTGGATTCCCTTGTGGATGCAACAAGCCCCGCCTCATGCCATTCAACCAAGTTGTAACTTGAATAGTTGATTTTAACAAGCAGAATACCACTCACTATTGTACTGCTTTCTGTGTCTTCTTCCTCCTTAGTGTACTAAATTGTTCTATAGAGAAACTTTCCCTATTATGATCCATTTCAGCATCCTTTTGTTGTTAAAAACCACGAGGCATATATGAAAACAATGGCCTTATAAGTGTTTTATAGATTATTAACTTCATGGTAAGAGATAGGAAGAAATCAGTTTCATTTGTGCATAGTTAGCTCTATTCACTGTATATCATGGTTGATTTTATATACATATTTTAAAGTGTTTTAAATCTTTCAAATATGTAATTACTAATTACCATTTTATGAAGGCAAGCCATAATTATTATAGTAAGTGTGATTTTATAGCCAACTAATTTGAACTTTTTTTTTGCAAATAAAAAAAATAAAATAAAAATAGAATAATTCACTTAAAACTAATGCAATACATACATTGGATGTTTGGCTTGAAGTAGTCGGAGTGGCTGATGAATTGTCTGAACCTGAAGCCGCATTAAAGTAATCCAATCTTGATGGTAAAGCAGGAGTACCTGAAACATTAAATATTACATGTAGTCGTCGTATTACCCTTTATATAGTGTGGTTTCAAAAAGAAAAATCCTTCACAGGTCTAACGGGAAGTATAATAAAAAATTATTTAGTTTTCATACTTTTACTGCCCCTATTTTTTACTGCCTATTTCAACCCCTCCTTGGGTCATTATCAAGCTAGAATTGAATAATTTGGTAAATTGTTAATTACAATAATTAATATTAACTTATACAGAACCTTAAAGAAGAATAATAGAGAGAAAAAAAATTATATAAAAACTTCACAAATAATAATAATAAAAAAAAAAACTCATAATTTTCGAAAAAAAAAAAAAATTTAACAATTTTATGAAAAGTTAATAGTGGGAAAAGAGGGAACTAATTTTATGTAAAAAGTTGATGTTGGAGAAAAGGGAACAAATTTTATCATTTTATGAATGACATAAATGTTAACAAACGTGCTTAAACAAAGATTCTATTGTTTCTAGATAATATTTAATACACCTAATCCTCATTTAGAATGTAATAATGAAAGAACCATTTCAGACAAGTCAATTCTAGTCAAACCCTTCCAATGGTTGTATGGAACACACTTTTTCAATTAACTAGCCTTAAGTACTTTTAATTTCGTAAGTAATTTACTTATAGTCCAGGAAATAGCGTTCAAAAAGTGTCTGACGAACATCACGCCAGAATTTTGTATACATGTCAATCTTTTAGCGCCTTTTAAGAATATGTGGTCGGCTATGTTCGTCTGCGGGACATAGCTTGGCAATAGGCGATTGAAAAAACCAACTGCTTGAGAGCGGCCCTGTCTCACCAATTATGGTGGACAGTATGATTTTCATGATCCTGAGAACAGAATTAGTTAGTAGACCGAAAATCATGTTGATGTTAGTTTTTCCCTTGACAGGTGACTACGTTGATTTTTAGTAATATGTGAATAACTAACCTTTCAAGTGAAAATAACTAATCGACTTGATTTTTGGTCCACTAACTAATTCTGTACTTAGGATCATAAAAATTATACTGTCCACCATAATTGGTGAGATATGGCCGCTCTCCTCCGGTTTGTTTTTTTCAGTCCCCTATTACCAAGCTATGTCCCGCAGACGAACTTAGCCGACCACATATTCTTAAAAGGCGCTAAAAGATTGACTAGTATACAAAATTCTAGCTTGATGTTAGTCAGACACTTTTTTGTACGCTATCTCCTGGACTATAAATATTGATAAAAGATGATAGGGTGAGAAAAGTATTAAAAATTTTACCAGATAATATGAATGTCTCTCAAAGTAGAAAAATNAAAAAAAAAAAAAAAAAAATTAAAAAAAAAAAAAAAAAAAAAAAACTTCAATTTCCAATTGTGTAACAAAATATCCAAAAATTATTTGTACCTAGTTGAAATAAAATACTCTTACAAACCACCATAATCTAGAAATTCACTTTAAACAAACTAATTTGCAAGATCAAAATAAACAAAGATTTTGGTTGTTGTTAATGTAATGATTCTTTGTTGTAGATATCTGAACAATGACTCATGCAACATGCAATACAATTATTTGAAAACACAATTACTTAAATAATAACTACTACAGTAACTACTAAGTACGTTAAACATAGATTAAAATAACCAATAGAACAAAAGAGGTGAAAAACTATTGAAAGTAACTATTTATTTTTTTATTTTTTTATGGAAAGTGGCTACATGCGTTTAAACGTGTTGGCTATTCGAAAAGAAAAGAATACAACAGGGAACACACCAAGAAAATTTTCAAAAATGCTGTTAAAAACTTTTCACTGAGTGTGAAGGATAAATTAAACAATACTAGACAATAAATTGTAGATTAAATGAGAATACAAAAGAAAAAAAATAAATAGGTGTTTGCAGATTTGCTTTTACATAAAAACTTACGAGGGAAACGTTTCTTTTCTACTAGGACTAAGTGGAAATTATAGTACAACTAAAAATCAAAAAGTGAAATTTGATTTGTTTATTGTAAATAACACAAACCCATAAAAGTTTTTATTATAAATCCTTTATGCATTCGGGTTGTGTGAGTCATCGGCAAGTTCTTTGAAAATTTGCATAAGAAACACTGTTATTGAGTGTTTACAAGCAGCATTGTTATCAATATGACCCTAAAATTTGATAAAATGTTTTTGTTATTGGAGCAGAATCTATATGCCGAATTTCAGCTTGATTGGATGACTGGAAGAGGGTAATTAGCCCTCTAAAAATTCTGTCAACAAACAACAGCCAGCCAAAAATTAGAAACCGATATAAAGGATTTAAAAATATCTTCTGTTTAATACAGACCAAAATCAATGACACGAGTCAATCAAAAGTGTTGAAAATTAATTTGTTAACAGATCAAATTTTCCCTTTGAGTTTGATTTACTATAAGAAATCAAATACTTCTGTTTCCTTTTGCAATAGTCTGACATTGTTAGTTTTTTTTCTTATTTAATAATAAGGCACTGATATTGTTTTTCATTAGGCACTGATGATGGACCTTACTAGTGATAGGCATTGAAATCATCTATGGATAAAAATTCTTAACATGAAAAGACCCTTTTTTAAATCTAGTATGTAGAAAACATTAACATAGACCGTAACAGTAAAAATGCAACAATTCATAAACAGAGAGTACAAAATTAACATCTCTACAAAACATTCCTCATAACTTCATACAATAACAAAACAATTAATAAAATAAATAAGAAAGAAACAAATTTTGCTCATTCCTAAGATTACCTTGTTTAGTTCGTCTTGAGCTGGATGGATGTTTGGAAGGGAAAAAAATCTTCACGTCATTGTCTTAGGTAGAAAAACACAAAAAAAGTATTGGCATTAGATAATTTAATGGTATAAGGCCAGGCTGATACAAAGAATGGCATTACAATGAAATTTTGAACTATTGCCTCCATTTTAATTTATTTTGGTATTAAAAAATAGTTGGGTTGGGGAATAATTACATATTTTTTATTTTTGTTTTCAACAAACTTTAATATCCCAAGATTAGCTATATTTTTATTTCTTTTTTAGAATTTGTCAATTGTTCTTTTTAAATTTGAGATTTTTTATTTTATTCACATTTTTAAAAAAAATAGTTTGTAAAGACAAAATGGTTAATCGATAAACCTTATCTTCAAAACAAGTAAGAAGCAGTTGATTTCAGCTATTCCTATTCATTTACAAAATTATTTATAAATGTATACATGGGTTCCAGGAACAAAAAGTAAGATGAGGCACCTAAAGTAGGTGCATCTATGCCATTCTGTGGACCGGAACCTGCAATTGCCTAAGAGGACAGGCTAAATCATCATGAAGTAGATTTGGGAAGAAGCCGAGAGGGTGTGGACAGGCACTGAGGGATCTAGTAGCCCAAAATGCTTTTGCCAAAATTAAGGAGGAGGAAAACCAGATGGCTTCTAAGACTGAGTAAACCCAACCTGAGAAACCTGATAGAAGATATCTGACATTATTAAAAGTTAAAGATGACTCTACCAGTCCAGTGCACGGAAGAAGGGAGACAGCTCCAACACTTTATGGGAGCTTATAAAGGATATGGGAGACTGTGCTTCCGTATCTTAGGAAATTAGGGAAGAGGAGCTTTTAACATTGAGATAGCAAGACATCCTGTGCTTTCAAATCCAAACTAGGAGACTTGAGAATAAGACTGTGGTGGTTTATGGATGTGTAATACTGGGGTTGGCAAAAAGGATCCAAACGTGATCTATTTGTTAGGGCCAGCTTCCCTGTCCCAACTACTACTTACAGGTGGACACTTAAATAGTAGAGTCAATGGTATAATAATCCAGCTAATTTGACTGTTATTCTACTGAAGAATTAAACAAGGAAATACATGTTAAGCTTTCGGTGTTATTTTAATTACTTATCATTAAAATATGTGCATTCAATTTTTTTTTTCTATTTTATATATTTATGATTAAAAATCCCAACTGAGTACAAAATTAAC
>KZ652452.1:175190-185725 GCA_001010745.2 Gerris buenoi | reverse complement strand
AGGTGGTTAGAGGGTCCGTAAAAGAGGACGAGAGGTGGTTAGGGGGTGGGGGGACAGTCATACAAGACTACGCCACACAGGGTCGAGGGGTGGGGGGTGGTGGAGGCGGTCCCAGACTCCCCCTTTCTACACTACTTGCCTAATTTGGTACATTGTTAATTTTACCAATGCCCAGGCTGAGTTTGTTTAAGAACGTTATCCGCCTAAGCGTTTACTCGCAACAATCGCGTAAATAAAATTGGAATTCTAGGACGGGAAAAAATCAAACTCATCTATTTAATGAGACAAAACAAATTTCTTAAATATATATAGATTTTTTTAGTAAAACGAACACCGACACCGCTATGAAGTGTTAATGAACGCAAAATTATTAAAGCGGGTCTGATCGGGTAGAGGTAGCGCATCTGGACATCATGTGTAGAAATGAAAATAACTGGCACATAATATAACTGGCACATAATATAACTGGCACATAATATAACTGGCACATAATATAACTGGCTGGACACCCGGTAGGTGTGCAATGCAGTTGTCTGTTTGCAATATTGAGCTGAGCGTGAATTTTAATCCTAAATAATAAACACTTGTATTTATAAACAACCGAAATCGGATCAAAAATAGTAATATTTCTAGTTTTTAATTAGACAGAAATTATTCCTGTTTTTCTATTTAACCTCTCTCTTAAATAAAAATATGTAAAAAGGGAACATTGTAACAATAAGTACTGTACTATTAAAGAGCTTTCTAACGACATGCCATGCACCATGAAGGGCATATACTATTTTAAATTTTATACCCCGTACCCCTGTGTACCAATTTGGACCATTTCAGATTTAAACCTTCCTGTGGTTAGTCACTATGACTTTTTGAGGCAACTGAACAAGTTTGTTGTTTGTTGCATATATTAGATAGGACCCGTCGTCTAGTTTCACCTGGTTCTGCCATCTATAGCCCCACAATATGAGGGCTATTATTAATAGATCTTCATTTAGAACAACGACATACTGGCAAACCTGATAAAAAACCGTTACCTTCAAGCAAGAACGCTGCACTCATTACACATGGTTTATAGACGCTAACAGTGCAAGTCCACAATACAATAGTTCATGATCTACAATTATTATTTCAGTTATACGTTAATTTTGGATATCCAATAATTTGTTACAATATCACAGCTTTATTTTATATTATTATCATTATTATAATGCAGTGGCACTAGAGACATTTACAAGACCACAGTTACCACTTCACACTCACAGTCACACAACCATTATTCATCACCATCACATCACATCACATTATTCATCACCATCACATCACATCAAATCACATTATTCATCACCATCACATCACATCACATTATTCATCACCATCACATCACATCACATTATTCATCACCATCACATCACATCACATTATTCATCACCATCACATCACATCACATTTGCATCCACCTTTAGTTAGAATTATTATTATCATTATAACATTATATCTCAATCATTATTTATGTAAGTTGTTATTTATCTTTATACATTATATTATATTCATCATATCATTACTCACCTTGTGCACTTATTTTATTAAACAATATTTTTACCACCCTATTTTACCACCCTAAAACTACAGTCCGTTTTACGTCCGTTACAGTTTTAAGTTTTCAAGAACTGTATAAGTTTCTCACATTCATCGCAAAAATTTAAAATTTAAATTTTTATCGGAATCAAAATTACGATTGTTATTAACAAGGTGAGCAGCAAAATGTGAGTTGACAGGTTTATCTGAAGTATTCTGAATGAGTTTAGTCCGTTCTTCAACATGTTAAATATACAGCCACTAAATGTGCCGCAGAGTTTTCCTACATCATAAGTCCAACAATTGATTTGTAAACTCTATTTTCTTTGAGATGGTATTGTTTTTCCAAAGGAGTTTTATATGTTATAAGCTATTTGAGCGCTGGGTCATTTACAAGATTCTCTGAAATTTCGTTTCTCTGATATTTTGGCAACTTTGTAACAAAAGCTTTGTTTTCCTTGCTTGAGTTTCCGAGAAATGATTTTTTTCACGTTTTTTTTGGAACGAAGTTCCTTATGGTACGTTTTAGAGCCCGGGAGTGAATCCGAAAAAACCACCAAAATAACCGTCACAATATCACCGTCACGCAAAATTCGCGGAATCTAAGCTCACGGCCGTGCTCAACTTGGCAGGGGCACTGCCGTGAACCAGATTCCTTTGCTAGGGTTTCGAGGTCATCCTAGAAACCCTTATGCTTTTGGTAGTGCGTCCGTCCGTCCGTCCGTCGCATCTTGTATTATATCCCAACCTAATCACGCTATTGACTTGAAATTTGGTATATAAGTTAAACATTTTTGCACAAAAACAGAAAACCTATTGCGAACTTTAACACTCCAAATTTCTGCGATCTGCGATCAATTGCGATCACCGCCCAATATTTTACATTTCTTGTAATTTTCAAGTTGGGTATCATTTCAAAGGTATTAAAATGTAGATTACAAATATGTATCGCATTTTCAAAATGGCGGCCATTTTACCACCCAAAAAATTCAAACAAACCCAAAATTTACCCCCCCTGCACTACCCCATTAGAATAGGTCCTAAAATAAGGCAAAAATACATAAATATAAATCTCTGTAGTCCAATAAAATTTCCAGGAGTTGATTTAAAAAAAGTAAAATTTTAGACTTTTTAGGGGGGCGTAACTAGGGGGCCTCAAAATTTTTGTGATTAGAAAAATCGAAGTTGGGTATCATTTAAAAGGTATTGAAATTTGGTTCACAAAAATATATTTTGTTTCTAAATTGGCGGCCATTTTACCCCCCTAAAAATTAAAACAAAACGCAAAAAAAATGTCCCCCCCCCGCTAGCCCAATAGGACAGGTCCTAAGAAGTAAGCAAAACCACAAAAATATGCGTCTCTGTGGTCCAATGATATTTCCGGGAGTTGATATAAAAAAGTCAATTTTTAAAAATTTTAGGGGGGCGTAACTAGGGGGCCCCAAAATTTTTGTGATTTAGAAAAATCGAAGTTGGGTATCATTTGAAAGGTATTCAAATTTGGTTCACAAAAATATATTTTGTTTCCAAATTGGCGGCCATTTTACCCCTAAAATAATTCAATATGCGCATACCGAAGGTAGTAAAGAATAATAATATATGCACATCTTGATTTTTAAAAGTGAACAATAGATGTTTTTGTTTAAAAAAAATATATAATAATAATTATAATTAATTCTTATGTCCAAAGAAACCCTTTTAATAACTTGCTGGCAAGTACTTGACGGGATTTTTTTTATAAAGCCGAACTGAAAGGATTTTCTTGCCACACGAGGCGAAATCTTTACTCGAAGTCCTTAGCGCTACAACCTTCTCAGATTATTTCTTCAAAAAATAATTAATGTACGATTAAAGTTTCAATTTATTTCTATCAGTTTTAAGTGTTTATTTAATTAAATTGTTCCTTCTGGCCAACTTAAGTAAATTTATTAATATCCGCATTCATTTCTTAATTGTATTAGGTATTTTATAAAATCGATTTAACTCTGCGTGGGGTCCGAATGATTTAGTTAAAATGCGTAACAAATGAGTTTGTGCGCTATGAGGACGTGCCTTGCCACAGCCTCGATGCTAATGTCGGTTTGTTTAGTGTTGTACAGTTGGCTAATCTGTCGGTGCATTGATAGGATGCCGAGTGTTTATACAGCGGCAGTTCAACCTGTTATTAGTATTAATGATGGAATGTTAACTCTACTGCTGGCCGAGCAGCACCTGGTGCTTCTTCAGTAGTTTTCTGTTTAGACTGAGAACTCAACACACTGAGTCCACGCTTCGTCCTCTCTCCGTCCTCTCTTCGTCCTCTCTCCGTCCTCTCTCCGTCCCTTCACATCATCTTCCAAGTTTTTATTTTTTCATTCAAACTTCTTTGTTATGAAACCTCCTTGTCTTTATCGATACTTTTGCTCTCTCGCTCTTCTGAAGATTTATATTGAAATGTTAGAGGGTTACACCTTTCAATTTGTTATAATTATTCACTTCATATTATATATAAAGCAGCTGTTTTACACACACTACTGCCGGACATGCCTCTAATACCTAGCTCGTGCTGGGTATTAGTGGCTGTAACTATGTTTCCTATTACACTGTTCTGCATAATTTAACGAANCTTTGTGATTATTTTCTTGTCCACTGTTATGCTATTTTCAATGAAGGTTCGTATTTCTTTAAGGTTTGCTCTAGTTTGAGTAAGAACTAAGTCATGCCCTGGTTTATGGTTTCTTATGATGTATTGAGTTTTCCCACATCCCGGTACTCCGTTAATTAAAAGCTTAATTAATTTATATTTTCCATGTTTAATTAATTTGATCAATTACTGAGTTACAATGAAAAACAAAACAAATATAGACGTAGTTTGCCTGTTTACAAGTGTTGAGGCGTTTGCCAGAGCTATCCCCTGCCTCCTCGGATGAACCTATTGACTGACCAACAGCTGAAACATAATTTAATGACATTCCTTAGTAAAATTAATTCAATTCAATTTATTCCAGATTAACTAATTTCAAATGATATTTTAATAAAAATGGTAACATTTGTAAGCTAGCTGAATCTTAAGATTCTAAACTCAATATTTCATTGATAAACAACACTACAAATAATGTTCAATATCAAACTTATTTTGACCTTTGACAGCTCTGATTGGTCATTAGTTACAAGAGGTAACCAATAATGAGTGAAATTGAAAAGTTAAAGTTGAAAATTGAAATTGAAATTGAATCTTAAATCTAACATGGTTTGAGTCTTAACTGGACACTGCCTGCGATGGGTTTGGAAAAAAGGACCCAAAGTTTGGTCGGTTTGCTAGTCCTGGCCTCCCTGCCCCCTAACTACTACTAATACTGCTACTACTACTGCTACTACTACTGCTACTACTACTACTACTGCTACTACTGCTACTACTACTCAAATCTGAACTTATGAGGTAAATTATTACGTCAAATTTTACAGAAATATGAGCTTCCTTTCTCCTTTATATACTAAAATGAGGGTTAAAATAGTTAACCAAATCTGCAAGCAAAATGTAGAACATACAACAAAAAGTAATCATAAATAAACAGGTCAAATGTATACTAGTCAGCACACAGCGAGGGTCCGTAGGCAAAAGCCAAGGACCCTTATATTTTCGCGCGTTTGTCTGTCTGTCCGTCCGTCCGTCGCATGCTCTCACGGCTACACCTTTCGTCCGATGACCTTGAAATTTGGCATGTATATGTCTTGTACCTACCCACACATGTTAAAAATATAGCGACTTAAAAAAAAAATATTTTTAAAAAAATTTAGGGTAAAAAAACTTAAGGGTTAAATTTTTTTTAATTTTTTTTTTTCGACATCGTGAGGGGTATCAAATTAAAGGGTACGTCGAGCTGATTACAAAAATATATAATTCTTTGGTCATAACTTTGATAGGGCGAGCGTAGGCACGTTTGAAGTGGGTGTGAAACGTGCCCCCCCCCCTTTATCTCGCTTATGTGAAGTGCAAAAAATCTGAAAAAATTCCTGAACATTCTTCGACCAAAAGTAAAGATACCACTTTCTTGAAATTTCGAAAAAAAAATTATTTTATTTTTTATTGGTAAAATACGTTTTTTTTATAATAATTATGGTCTTATGAATGTATTTTATATGTTTACAGTCCGGCTTAGTGGAAATAAAATACATCATCAGAAGTTTGTTTATGTGTTTTGAGAATATTAGACCCATAAAATATTTCAAAGTAGGCTTTTTAGCATTTTAAAAACACCATGAATAGGGTACTACTTAACTATACAGTGTAGCGTACGGACCCTCGTTGTGTGTTGGCTAGCACACACTTGAACTGTTTATTATTAGCTTGCTTTCTTGTTTGTTTGTCGATTTCTAACTAACTTCCCGAATAGCTAGACATTTGAAACTTATAGCATAGCTCAGAACACGATGACAATGCATTATTTTAATACTTTTTAGCCATCTTTCAGCAGAATTTAATTGGTTTTCAGCAAATTTTTCGGTATGGAAAGTTAGTTCGGAAATAATCCGCATGTTATTTTATTTGTTTTGCCATGTCCCATATTTACAATCTTCATTTTGACAGGTTTCAAATGTATGATTTATGACAGAAAATTTGAAAACGTAGTATATAATAAGTTCTTTTTATCTTGCAATTATGTATTTATAAATAAATCAGTTTTTTTAAAAAATAAAATATGTATAAAAAAAATATGTACTTTGTTGCAAGTTGTAGAGGCAAGGTGATAATTGTATTTTTGCCTAATTTTTAGGACCTTTCCTACTGGTGTAAGGCGGGGGCATTTTTGGTTTAATGATTTCGAGGGGGAAATGGCCACCATGTCGGAAACGCGATGTATGTTTGTGATCTTGATATCAGAACCTTAAAACGATCCCACTCGAAACTTACAAAAACAAACTACATGTTTCTCTTTAATGAGTGATCACCGTATCAAGCGGTTGAGTCAAGTGGCCAATGAAGTGACAGCAATGTGAAGCATCCTCCATTGTGTTCTCTGGTCCTCTCAGCGTCGTAACTTTGGTGAACTTGTTTTTCTTTGGGTTCAAAAGCCGTAACTATTAAACAAATGTATTCGTAGTGAACTGATCAAGCCATTTGTAATCCAAACCGCGTGTTGAGTTTGTAACTTGTTGTGTTCAAATTGATTGGACCAGGGCAGAGAAAGAGGATGTTTAGTGTGTTTTCATATGATGAAGATAACGACGCTTCTCGATGTTATAAAACAAACTAGTTATTACCGAGTGATTAGGACGAGCCGAGGTGACGAGCGATCTCTATCTACTCAGGTTTACAGTGATGTTGAGCGTGTTAATACGTCGGCTTGTTTGTTTGAAGTGACGTCCTATCCAAACAGATGTTTAGCGGCTGCTACAGATCCCTGGGAACCGGTTCGTCTTCACCAGGTTTCGTCCGGAGCGGCTTCACGGGTCTGTGTCACGTATTAGTCGACCAAGTCTACGTTATTCGAAATGTGTAAACGATAATCTTAAATCTTGTTTCCTTCCAGCACAAACTACAGCCAATTTGAGCCATTTTGATTTTGACTATTTCTCGGTTATCATCGCTTATGAGCACAAGCCAGCATTTATTACAGCCACAAGTTGTTCACTACCAAAAAAAAAAAAAAAAAAAAAAAAAAAAAAAAACGTGCGGTGTCCCGGTAGGAACGAAGTTGCTTACATTTTTCATTAAATATTATAAATGATAAAATGACTCTGCTAAGTACGTATACGTTGCTTACTACTTGTACATGGTGGAGTTAGAAAAGAATAAATACGTGAGGCGTCGACACGACATTGTCAACACAAGTCGAGGTAGGCAACAGTAGTAGTAACAGTGATTCATTTTTGCTATGGTCATATTATGTCTTCTTTGACTTGTAGATAAATTCGACAAACTGTAAGCACTGGTTTGCTAATTGCATGAGGTGCTTGGAATTTGATAAATATTTTCTATGAACTTCCTCGCTTATATTCTCCAACAAGTCGAAAGAAAAGTCGCCTAGAGTAGTACGTAAAGATAGGAATCTTTTTAATAACGTACGCTATTGTGAGGACAGCATCTAGTCGCACGTACACGTGTCCATGTAGGCAAGGGAGTACGTGCGGCAAATAACCGGACGGGCAGGTTAATTGGACTCTTACAGAGGAAGTGGTCTCACTAGAAGAGATCTCACAATATAAGCTAAATTCAAATCACTTGGTCTCATAAATATGTAAAACTGGTTGGTTGGTTCTCTTACTACCCTCGAGTCCGGAGAACTTGTGACGGCCCTGCTATTAGCAGCCAGACTCCAAACATTATAAGATTGATGCCTTCACTGGTCAATAAAGAGCGACAACATCTGGAACCTCTGACCGATAAGACCAAGGAAAACAAACAAACCAATCGATGTTTCCCTTCAGCATTAACATTGTTTTCTCGACACGAAGACGGAAAACAACAGGACACACTCAAAACATTGAAACGTTAACTAAAATCCAACGTAAATTTAATTCCGAGAAATCAGGTTGACTAAATGTGTAAAGTGACATTATCCACTGATTCAGTAATCGAAATGTTGTCACTTCTAGACCACCTAGAGTCTAGAGACGAGGTGTTTTGCGTTTGGTCAGGAATTAGCTCAAACCCTGCAAAACTGCAGGGCCTAGTACCTGGGCAAGACCGGGGAAGAAAAAGTTAAAACATAGAACTCGCTTCGCTCGGTCAATTAAAGATGGCGGACGCAAATTTATTTTTATTCGAAAGAATTATTGTGGAAAAACGGTAAGTCGTGTCGAAAAAGAGATTGCACCAGAGGTAACTGATTATACAGCATTGGTCCATAAATGTTTGTCGTACCTCCATCGTTTTTTAAATAAAGCTGAATTAGATTATTTTTAAAATATTTTAAACCTTGATCTCTTGTGGCGTCAAGTAATAATGCCTTAAATTCAATAATCTATTTGTATAAATCAATTTGTAGAAGCCATGTGACGGACAAAAAAATGTGTTTTTTTTTTATTGTTGGATTAATCAGCACTATAAATATAGAGACGTTAGTTGTTTGCTTCCACGGAACGGGTTGCTTTATATTGTAGCAGACATAATTATATAACCTCAGGCCATGTAATGGAGTTAAGCTAGAGGCAGAATTTCATTTTTTAATTAATATTTACGATTTAATAGATGCAAACAAATTATTTATATTTTTTTACCATTGTTTGAAATCTGCTTACATAAGACTTTTATTACTTAAAGCAATAAATAAATACATGATATAAAATCAGAGGGGAGAACTTGTACTCTCAGAGTAAGCACAGGGTAGAGGCAACAATCCCATTTAAAAAGTAAGGTTAATTATTCTCTCCCCCGATACTAAATCTCCCTAGCGAGCTTAACCCGAACTAAGTGACAGTTTTTTAAATAACTAGGTTTAACCTTGGGTTTACCCTGCGCTGCGCTAGGGCTCATGCTAGGTATTAGTGGCTATTCCTATTATCACGCAGATACAATATTTTATCTCTAGAAGGGGAAAAAATACACATTTTTTATCCGTTGCGTAGTTAATAATTAATTTAATAAATAACAATAATTTTTAGTACTATTTAATAGCAGATATAAGATATTTAATATTAAAAACCGATAAGAATTATTGCAATTAAACTAAAATAGAAGGTTATTTAGATGCAGGTTTGAAAACAATGATAAACAAGGTCGAAAAAGCAGTGTCACCAACCTGGTTTCAACAACTTCACTATATTAGCCATTTATTCTCTACTATTATTTAAAGAATTAAGTTGGCCGTCCTTCTTTTCTACCTAATTTTACTTAGTCACCCTACTTTTTGAGTCTAGGGAAGAAAATACATAATTTAGTCCCTCTAAACTCATCTTAAAGCTTAACTTATTCTCCCTACTGGATATAAAATAATATATTCGAGTATATATACATAATATCGTGTTTATAAACATGTTGGCCATTTTACCCCCGAAAGAACAAAACTTGCTCTTCGAAATTGCATTTTTTTTTAATATGTAGTTTTTTTTTAGTAAGAAAAGAAAAACATTGTCCAATGTAGGAAATAGGATTTTTTATGACTGAATATAAACCCTTATAGTAACTTGGTAGGAAGAATTTGCTGTTATTTTTACAAGTTATATTCTTTAGGTTATTAGATATGTTATGTCAAGGCAGTATTCTCAAATAATTATTTTGGAATCTTTAAGTATTTGTCAAAAAGTTTCCTATAAAATAGCTTGGAAGATTTAAACTTAAAAATTAAAAATGCTTCATTGAAATAACGTTTTAAACTTGTAACTTTATTTAGTAGCGTTGGTATTAACATGATAATTTATAGCTCCTATTTAAAAAATATATTATATACGGCTAATTTTTATTTCTAAAATCTGTTATTATTCTTGCTTCAGACCACAGAAGGAAATATAATAAAAATAAAATAATATTGCTTCTTGATGTCGTATCATCTAATCAACTACACTTTTAATATATTTAAAATTTGAGAAGTACATATTTTATTTCTAAAAGAGCATATTAAAATACAAAAAACTTGAATATTGTCATCATATTTTATGATTAATATAAGCAAGAGAACTAAAATATAATATAATATGTTACGTTAAAAAAGAAACGTGTTTTAGGTGTTTTCACATCACTTAAAATATTATATATATATATAATTTTTTTATAAACTAAAATCTTCTTGAGATACACAGTCCACATGATAAAGTAGCTGATTGCATCAAATTAGTTGGATAGAGGAAGTGTAAATTGTTGGTCTTACAATAATGGTCTTATAAACGATATTTGACGCAGTGTGTAATATATATAGTACATTAATGAAATTTAAATTTAGTTTAATATTATGTATGAATAAATGTATTAATTGTTCGGGTTGGACTACCCTATACGGAGCATCATGTGTAGAAATGGAAAAAACTGGCACATATAATTTGTCTTT
>KZ652452.1:120133-133528 GCA_001010745.2 Gerris buenoi | reverse complement strand
CGAAGAAAAAATATTTTATTTATTTATTTATTTTTTTTTTTTTTGGTTTGCTATTTGTCCACAAGATGAAAAATAACCTTATGACGAGAGAATAAAAATCTTTTGATAAATGATTCTTTTCATTTGATAAGTTTTTGGTAGTATTCATACAACGGAAAGTTTAAATTTTAAATTAAAATTATTATTAACAATGGGAAATAGACAAAGAAAAATAGACTCCAGCACCAGGACTCGAACCACGGGCCTCTATATTTCCGTTACAGGGCTCTGACCAAGAGCGCTGCACTTTCCCATTGCTAATAATAATTATAATTTGATTTAATTTAAATTATTCTTTTGTGGAAGGTTTCAGCAGAAATGTTGGAAAACATAAAGGAAAGACTCAGTCAGTTCAACCAGTAAACTGTTCATGTCCAATTTAAGTGACTGAATCAGATATGAATCAATTGTTAATTTTTCAGTTTTAGTCGGTACCACTAATAACTATTAAATGTCACATTATTTTAAATATATACCTGCTGTAAAAAGACTAGAAGTATAAAAAAAAAACCTAACATAGTGATGGTGATGATTATAATTCAATTTCAAAATTAATGCCTAAAAATCAAGATATCAAGTAGAAATTCAGACCCTATTAATTACCTAAATTTTGTTTTCCTTAATAATAATGAATGAAGTGCCAATAGGAAAAAGAAGGAAACCGAAGTTAAAAGTAATAATAAATCAATATATTAAAAGAAAAACATGTGAAGAAGTTTATTCTTGGTTTGAGTCAACATTCTTTGTTTGAAGGCCCTTGAAGGTAGCGACGGGTACATATGTTACAAGAGTGTACAGCTTGTGAGGTGAATCCTCATCGTCATTCCTTCTTCTCGCTAGCCTTACTCGAACTCGGAAAGGTACATTCCTAAACAAAGACAAAAACTCAAATTAATCTCAAATAATTCATTTAATACCAAATATTATAATTACTACAGTTCGATTAAAGATAATTTAGTTATAGGATTGAGCTATCCACAGATAAAATAAAATTTTAGGATTGAGGATAATCCAAAATATAAGATAAATATGCATTAAAACTTTTGGTATAAGATTAACATAGTAAAACTCTGATTATCCAGATATAAATACAGGGTGCGGCAGGGAAACTTGCTGATTTGGATTGGACGCCGATGAGCGAGATGTGGTCAGAAAGGGGTGGGGAGGGTCTCATTGGAAAGAGGAAGTCCTGAAGTTTTGTTACCCCACAAGCCAGTTGACGTCATGCGTTGGACAAAGGAAAAGCGTGCGTTTGCCATCAAGGCCTACTTTTCTAATCTAACACTCGTTTTTGCGCTCTCCCCGGCGTTTGGTGCGTAAACACGCTGCTGCCTTGGGGATTTCTGATCGCACAGTGAGACGAATTCTTCACAACGAACTCCGTTTCATCCCTACAAACTTGCTGTGGTCCAACAGTGGAGTGAACGCGATTTCGCTTCTCGCCAAACTGCATGTAAAGCGCTCAGTAACTTGCCACAAGACGTTGTCGTGTTTTTCAGTGATGAGGCTCATTATTACCTTTCTGGGTGTGTCAAGAAACAAAGCATGCGGTATTGGAGTGACTTCAACCCCCGCGAACTTCATGAGATGCCACTTTATTGTGAACGTGTTACAGTGTGGTCTGCATTGTCGAGAGTTGCAATAATTGGGCCTCATTTTTTTGAGGAAGATGAACACACTGTTACTGTGATTGCGATTGGTACAGAGAAATGATTGAGACATATTTTCTTCCGAACTTGAAGAAATGGAACTTGGGGACGTATGGTTCCAGCAGGACAGAGCCACAGCGCACACAACGAGAACTTCGATGGAGCTTTTGAGGGAACACTTCCACGAGCGCCTTATCTCCTTGAGGGGTGACGTACCGTGGCTGGCAACGACAAATCCCGGACCCTGCAACACCTGAAGGACAACATTCCCGACGATATGCTCGAAAGAGTGGAGTGAAACTTCAAATGTAGGGTAGATCAGTGTATTACTAATGAGAGCCGCCATTTGCCGATGAAATTTTCAAAACTACTTACAACAAAAATTCAGAATGTGTACTACACGATAAAAAAAGAATTGAATCTATATATAAAGTACTTTTTCTTTTATTGACTTTTCAAATCAGCAAGTTTCCCTGCCGCACCCTGTATGATTATCCAAATCAGCTAATAAACAATTAAGCTCATTGAAACAGGAAAAAAAATTTTTTCTTTAGAAAAATGTTTCATCTGGATATTTGATTACTGGACTGATCTTGGTCAAAATTAGTCCAGATAATTGATAAGTTTTATTGTAGTTATAGTTTTATTATTTATTTAAATACATAAATGTATGCATGCTTACATAAACGAAACAAATACAAATTAGTAGTGTTACTAGAGAGATCTTGGTAGTGCTAAGGAATAAATTATCTGAGAATCTATAACCTAATTCTCACCCTCCCATTCAGAGTCAATTTCCTTGAGGTATATTCGAATCTCGGGTATGAATCTATTCTGATGAAAAAAATCTAAAGGAACCAATTATCAGGTAGAATCGAACATATATATAATATATATCCCTATCCACTATCCCCCACATTTATTTTTATTTCAGAATATTGCAACATAATTATGAATTGCTATGTACTGCTATCGAAGTAAAATATACCATGCAAAAATTATCTTTATTAAATTTCTTTTTTTAGTTCACATGATATATATATTTAGAGTTTTTGGCAAATTAATAATATAATAAGTTATTAGATTTTAAAATAAATCTATTGCAGGGTGGGGAGGTATTCAAATACCTATTTGGTACATACAGATCTGGAACCTTATTATTTATTGTATTATTACTTTGCCAATTTCACTGTACTCATGACATTATACTTAGTAAATCTGACAGCTCAGATTGGCTAACCTAACGTTATGGAACAAATAAAACCACTAGGTGGTTATCTAGTGATATTTTTGAAATTCTCAAGCCTCATTGGCTCCCCACCAGTTTTTTTTAGATTTCATGCTGCCAGAATAACAAAGAATAATGGCATGGGTATGAGTGTAGATATATACAGAAAGTTAATTAAAGAAGTTCTTTTCACTTTATTGTTTAACACAACTAAAATTATTAACATGTCATGAGTGTTACAGTTAATATCGTTAGTTTGGCTTGGACAAAATGTCAAAAGGAAGTAGTTCAGTCACTACCCCTTTATGGTGTGGGGATGATAAAGATAATGTCCAAATATACATTTTACTAAGTATTAATATTAACTTATATTATCAAAATAACTATAATCTAGAGACCCAGACATAGTTTATACATATACAGTAGAATCCCGATATATCGTATCTTCAAGGGGTCGAAGAAAAAATACGATATATCGAGTAGTTCACTAAATCGGGATTATGAAATATTGATGGTAAAAAAAAGAAAAATTAATGTAATAATTAAGACGTATTTATTTTGCACATAAAAATACACTGTGTATGATCATAAAATAAAAAAAAAATTATAATTTGTTTTTGAATTAAACCATTTGTTCGGGTGTTATCCATAGCATTTTATCCGAGTAGAACAGAAGGAGGTAAACAATCAAATCTTGGAAAAGGGTCCTCTCCTTTCATATCCGTTTAACCGTGATTTTTCTCAGAATTATAAGAGTTATTCCTTCATCTAGAATCTAGGCTGTCCAGGAATTACATTTGGTTTGGACACAATCACACTCTCCCCCCTGAGTCTTTGTTTAATGCCGATCAAACGTCAAGCGAGAGTTCTAATTTTTTCCCCGAAGAATGTTCCCTCCAATAGTTTCCTTTGCAATTCGGAATTAATAAAAAAAAAAACACTTAATTAATACTTCCTCTAATTGTAGTGAAGTGTGAACTGATGTTATTTTTTGTCTGAGTACAGAAAAACAACAGATATAGCCAGTAAATAAGCAAAATCTTGGAAATTTCCCCCTCCATACATACGTTTTATCGGGATTATTCTTCAAAAAAATACGAGTTATAAGACGTTTATGTTCACCTCGAAAGGGAAAAAAATACGTTATACTGAGGGGACCGAAATACATTGGTTTCATACCAATTATCGGGATTTTTTCAAGGGACCGACAATAATATACGATTCATCGGGATATATGATATAACGGGATATGAAATACCGGGATTCTACTGTATATATATATATATTAAAATTTAACAAAGATTTGTTTGGACTTGCTCATTTACTTTTGAAGATGAGGGGGGGCATATAAATTTAAATATGTAGGAAAATGTAGATTGTAAATTGTTTCCTTTCAATTTTACCTGAGAATCAGTTCCTTTAGAGTCTACCTGGGCATTGATTCCTTTTATAAATATGTAATTATTTCTTTGATAATTTGGGTTTGGATTTTTCTTATATTGTTAACCTGTCAATTAGTTATACAATATAATCCCTAATATTTTCTTGTTTTTTTTTTAGTTCTTATTATTTTAAGAAAAGTGCACTATGGTACTAAGTTTACCATATTATAGTGTGTTTGATTATATTTTTTTTTATTTTATAAGGAGTTGAGGGCAGTGAATGTGTTTATCACTGAGAAACTTGAAGGGGGGAGCATCACTAGATGACGCTATTTAAATTAAAAGCTTAGGACTGGATCAAATACACCCACCATGTGATAAGGAGAAAAACCTTATCTGCAAACTCTGTGAGACAACTGTCTTTATTTGAGCACAGAAGAATGGCCCACATCACCCCCACCTAAATAACTTTCTTATCATCCTTAAGATTTAATAATCTGATGACAAAAGCCCAACAATTCCGTTTCTTTAATATCTGCTCCAACTTAAAGGTATAACCAAATTAATTAATTTAAATGAAAAAAAATCCAGGTTTAAAATTAAATTCCCTGACTTTTCCAGGTCATATAAAATTCCCTGACTTTTCCAGGTCATATAAAATTCCCTGACTTTTCCAGGTCACTGGACACCCTGAATTAATTAAAAATAAATAATTATTAGATAAGTTAACTCACCTCACACCCTTAGACCAGACTTGTTTGTTAAGGTGAGTGTCTACCCTCACATCAGGAGTGCCCATTTGTTTAATGGCAAATTTCTTAATTTCCTTGATAGCTCTGGGTGCCCTTTTCTTGAATCCAATACCATATAACCTCTTGTGAAGGTTAATTGTGTATTCACGGGTTACTACTTCATTGATGGCCGACTTGCCACCTCCACTCCTCTTCTCACCCTTTTTGGCAACCATTTCTGAAAAGAAAAAAAAATACCATAAAATAAAAATGTTTAATTATTAAAATGGATACAATCCCCTGCTTCTAGATAACTTCTTTATTTTTGTACTTAACAGAAAGTTAAAAACTGCAAGGAACTCTTAGAGGCGTGTCTACAGTGCCACTAACTTGCCGCCAGCATCCCAAGAATATTTTTTAAATCTGGTGTTGCAATATTTTGGCCAAGGAGTATATTACTTTACCTTAGAAATGTGTTTCTGAGACAAGTTGTTAAAAGATAAATGTTATACACAGATAGCTCAAGGTAGATATAAGCCTTTATACTAATATACAACCCATAAAATGTCGGTATTCAATAAGTTTTAAGATTTGAATTAATTAGAAATATATACTAATCTAGGGCATTTTTAATTAAAGTAAAATGAGACCTAACGATCAAAAGAAGAAGCTCATTATGTTGCCATGTTTGCTGTTACAAGTTCAACTTATCACAGAGTGAAATGCCTAGAACGGTGCATTCTCTTATGAAAAATTTGTGGTGCTCTTATGACACAGTTATGATAAACCACTCGATTGTATATGCAAAAACTTGTATGTATCAAATACGTATACATACTAGAACTCTATGTTCATAACATTTGTTTTTTAATTAACAAAACAAAACATATATTGGCTACTACTTAATTGCGGAGATGTATATTTATAAATATATCACGAGAGGCAACATATTGTATAAAATGTGGTTACATTATTTATCAATAAGACTTAGCTAACACACTTCTACTTTGGAAGGCCCACAATCATATCCTTGATATATGAATATGAAATGAAGCAACAAGTTGAACAATAATTCGCATTTTCGGGATATAAACCTTTCGACATTAATAATAGTTTTAATGTTGACAACATTAAAAGAAAATAAATAAAATTAGGAATAGAAGAATACACCATGTGTGACAGGTTATGTTTCACGCATGCAGTGAGTCTCCATAAGAACAAGATTTTCTAATACATTTACGAAATAATTTTTATAATATTTAGTTTACCTAAGTAAAATATCAACAAATATTAAAGCAACAAACCTTATATTCACTAAATAAGCCGCGGAGGCGACAAAAACTAAACAGTACGCTCGATGCGAGGAAAAATTAATGACAGAAGAAACACAGCCACCAGCACGTGTCGGAAGGAGACAGACATCCAACAGAACAACAAGAAATACCTTGAAAACTTTGGGGGACCTCCAGGGCCCTCAAGACAAAATATAAATAGATAAATGGTTTGTTGATTTCATTTTATACAATTGACAAGAGTGAATAAACAGAAAGGACACACAAATTAACATCTACATATTTATTACTTTCAAGTAAAAGAGAAAAATGTAGCTTCAAAACACGATTCAAAGAAGTTTAAATGATTCTGGATATTTCAATGGGATTCTTGTACTGCTACAGTCTGTGCTAAATGAGTTTTAGTGTGTTGACAGTGCGGGAAAGTTGAAAAATGGAGTGAACAGCCAATTAGAGCTCAGAATTTTAAACTTCTTAACTCTCATTGGCTCTTCTCTAAATTTTTTGGCTTTCCTGCATTAAGACTCATTTGGCACAGACAAGTTCTAGGTTCTAGTACTGCAACTACAGTAGGCAGTAGGCAGGCACGTTGTTTTGTTTTTGTGAGGTTCTGTTCTAGTTCTTGTTTATCCTTTTTCCTAATATTTGTTTATCTTGTTTGTGTTTGATATGAGTTTTTTCACATTTTGCCCGGAAATTGTTTAAAAAACACCCTTTTTAGCTTAATTTACATATTGTATAGGATTTTTCGGGAATATTTTTTCCTTATAATCATATTTTGAAATGGAAGAGCAGATTCCAAATGCATATGGAGATTTGTCTCAGTTTAAAGAACTGGTTACGGGCATCGACTCTTTTAGCACCAGTATTGAAAATATTAAAAAATTCCTCGAGCCTCTCTTAAAAGAAGATCTTTATGAAAAGTTAACTATTGAAGAAAAGTTGGAGTATGATATATTCGTCGCATATAGTTTCTCCTCCCTGTTTTGGATGTTTCAAAAATCAGTTGGAATTAATCCGGCTACCACTCGAGTGAAAGCTGAAATTGACAGAGTTAAAGAGCATGCTAAGAGATTCAAGCTAGTTAAAGAGCGCAAATCTTTGCCTCGTCTCGACAAGGAAGCTGCTAGCAGGTTTATCAGGAGCGGATTATGGACACCTGGAGGAAATTCAAATCCATTGAAAAAAAGGAAACGCGAAGATTGACTGCTTGTGACTTACAAATGTAAATTTTTTGTAAATATGTAAATTGTTTAACCAATATATTTTAATTCAATGTCAGTTCGTTTTCAAGTTTACCTTTTTTTGTGCAATGATGGCCTGTATAGGTAATTGATTTTATGATAAAAGGTAAATATAAGAGGCCCGTGGTTCGAATCCCGGCGCTGGAGTGAATTTTTCTCTGTCTGTTTTCCGTTGTTAATTATAATTATAATTTGATTTACCTAAATTAAAATTTAAACTTTCCATAGTATGAATACTACCAAAAACTTAAAAATGAAAACGTAAATATTTCTCTTTGTGCACATGAGAGATAATATTCCGTTGGGTAAATTCGTATTGTACGTGCCAGGCCAAGATTTAGAGCCACCTCTAACCACCCTTTAGGAAATTTATCAGGCACGTACAATACGAATTAGCAGTAGAATTATTTACTGTACATAAGATCATCATTTAGTAAAATTCAACGTTTTTTTTTTTTTTAATTGATGGCAAGCTTTTGCTGAGACTGTAAATAATACGTTTTCCTAATAATAGAATGTATTTAAGCATAGTAAAATGGTCCATTGCAGTAGAGTAGGTCTAAGAAGCACTTTTGGTAAAACTGAAGAATATGAGGCGCCTCACTTTAACGTATTTTTTGGCAAAGGGATATAAACTCTCCTATGAACAAATCATACTTATATAATTTATTTAATGTTTAAATCAAATAAATGTTTATCACTTCAGTGTATAAATTTAGCAAAGTTGCGCCGCCAAGCGATTCTCGACCGTATCATTACCTTCAGTTCAGCTGCACTTTTTGAATTTTCAACCACCTTTCAATAAGTGAACTCCCATGAGACAACACCGCCTTGAAGTTTGCAACTTTTCTAAAAGAAATATGAATATTTATAAGTACCTTTATATACATATATTTTAATTTAAATCAAATTATAATTATTATTAACAATGGGAGACAGACAGAGAAAAATAGACTCCAGCACCAGGACTTGAACCAAAGCCTCTATATTTCCTGTTTAGCGCTCTACCAACAGAGCTACACTGAAGAATAATTTCCTCTGTCAGTAATGATACCTAGTCCCGAATTAATCTTTCAATTTTCCACAAGTCTAGCAGTCGATATTATTTCACCATTTAAATATTATGTGTATTATTTATTTATCACACATATTTTATTTCGCAGTTTAAATATTATGTTCATTAATGTCCACTGCATAATTAATTAATCACAATTAGAAATCTACGACATATTATTTTTTTTGTTAACTGTATCAAGTTATACATATAAAATAAATCAACCAACATAGTAGGCAACACTTCTTGTTTCAATTCTTAGCTTATTTTCAGACTTTTTAAGCGACTAAAATTTGATTTTATGACTATTTTATGAACAATGACTTAAAACACACAAATACATTAAATATCAAATTTTTGAAGGTGGTTCATCTGTACATTTTTAGTTATGGCCTTATTTTTCTTAAGAACACTCTATATCATATTTCTTGAGGTATTTGAACATATTTAATAGTACTGGATTAAAAGTATAGTAGTTCATAATTTTTTTTTACCCACTCTAACAGGCAATTCGCCCATTTAAAGGGCTATTCTGTAACATTAACATTAGTTAATAGATGGACCAGGGCTATTGAAATCAAGATTTTAATTTACTGTGTTACTTCAAATTTAAACCTCACTTATTATTTATATTATTAATGCGCAAAATAAGGCGAGGGTGTGGCTTTGAATTTGAAGCAGTTATATAATATTTTTTCCAATTTGAAAGTGTTAAACAAGTGCACCTTAAATTCGTGGCTTGTAATCAAAGTAATATGGTATATTAAGAAGCTTTAGATATGAAGATGGCACTCAGTTTACTTGGTTACCTATTATGAGAATTATTCAGGGTCTCCACTCTATTTTTGTTGCAAACTTAAACGTTCCATTCCATTGACATTAAGCTCATTGCTCATTATATTGCACTTCCACTTTGTCAATTTCAAATATCTATTTCTAATATATTTTCAATTTTTATTACTCTGGACTCATTAATAATAATAATAATAATAAAGCCTTTAATATCTCTTCAACAAATGACTAATTTTTGGACTTATTAATATGGCATTCCAATTTATATGGTGATATTAAGTGAATCATATTCGATGGCTATGACTTCTTAACCAATAGCACAAAATCTGCTAAGCAGAGGAGACATTATTGAGTAAAAAATGCAATGAATATAAACTACACTGTGGACACGATAATCACCATGAAACAGGATAAATCCCAATAAATGCCTTACTCAACTTCTATCATAAGGAAAAAAGAGCTTTTGTTAACTGGACTAATACCTAATATAGATATAAATCTAGGCAATAAATACTTATTTTTAAATTTGTATTGTTTAAATAAATTAGTTTAAGTTTGTTAAGTTGGTTCTCCCATTGAAGGTCAGAATAGACTAGCCCTAAAATCACATGGTATGTTGGAGTCATGGAACAATCTAGTAGCGACTAGACGTTAGGGAGAGGAAATGGACGGCCTCGAAGGTAACTGAGGACGCGACATGTAGTTCGGCTCTCCTCGGGTCTCCCCAACTCTATTATAGCCCAGCGCTGTTTAACTACAATCAAGCATTATAAACCTCAAGCCTCAAATCAAAAATCAAACTAGTTCTGTTCTGACCTCCGAGTAGAGCACGTCTTATCTCTGTCACACTCTGTTTTTTCTCCCTTGTTTTTTTCTCTATTCTCCCTTTTTTCTATTCTCACTTGGCTTCCTCATTATAATTGTTACACGGAATACTTTTTGGAACTCTCTGCTTGATTCTTGGTGTCGATTGATTTAAACTTTGTATTGTTTTATGGTACATATTTTTGTTTGTGCTGAGTTGTTTATTGTTTTTGTTACTATTCGTTACATTTATAGTTTTGAACCATATGTCCAATTTTGTTTTATTTAGTTTAACTTGCTAATCTAAATTATTAATATTATACACAATATATATACTTGCATACATATATGTAAATACATAATTAAAAAATATGTGCTTCTTCAATTATAAATCTATTATACGTATAATTTTTTTTTTTTTTTTGTAGTTCATTTTTGTTTTCTTTGATTATTATTTTTGACTCTGACGCAAAATGACTTTTCTCTGTAAACGTTGTAAGAAAGTTTTTACAGAAGAGGCATATTTACAAAAACACATAAGACGTGTTCATGCGATTCTATAAAATAAATTCACCTGTAATCATTGCAATAAAAAAAAATATTGATAAGCGAAGCCTAAACAAACACATCAAGTTTCATATAAAACTAAAACCTTGTTTCGCTTGTTCCAAATCAGTCCCCAAAAAAATTGGGGGAACAAGAAAGCCTGACGAAGAAGAGAAAAGTAATATAGTACACGAGCTTTTAAATATTGGAGAATGTACCAAACCACTTACTAAGTAGATATTTGTTAAAAAAAAAAAAGTTTCTACGTCAGGTCCATATTTCTAATTCATAACTTATGAATTAGAAAATACTAATTACATAAGTACTCTTAAAATTCATAATTATAACAAAGAGACAATTTACAATTAAAAAGAAACAAAAAAATTTAGATGTTATCAAAAGCCCTTCATACTTAAATTCAATTTGATAAAATATTACATCCACTCATAATCATTTACTTTGTCGTATTTTTTTAAAGTTATTATATATCACAACCATATCCAGACCCCTTCTTCTAGTTTCTGTTGTATATTGCATAATATATTTAATTCAGATGTGACAATTCGTAGGTTAAAAAATGGATTTATTCCCAGGTTTATAATATTATTAAAATAATATGAGCTCATTTTTATAAACACAATTATAATAAAATCAGAAAGGTTCGCCGCGAATAGATTATGGGGCAAAGTATAAAAAAAATTATATCGTATTGGTAAATGTATAGAGTTATACATAGGAAGTATTTGGACAGAATGGTGTGATAATAGGAGGGACTCGAAACTAGCCGAACCACACGTCGCGTCCTCGGTTACCTTCGAGGCCGTCCATTTCCTCTCCCTAACGTCTAGTCTAGTAGTGCAGTGGATTTTTAGAGGGTTAGAAATCTAACCGGGCCAGGCCGCTCCAGATGATATTCCCCACTCAAAGTCAGTTTGCTTCTTGCGCATAATTTGAAGTGATGTGGAAGGACAGTAAATGGCCAGCTTTAGATATTGTAGTGATGCCAATGACCTAACATCAAAACAAGTTTAGAAATTGTTAGGTTTGTTTTTACTGAAAAGCAAATTAGGTTGCACAGCATTAAGCCTATTATTTATTCTTGATTGTTGCTTATATTATCTTTTATGTTTATTATATTATTGAATAAAATCAAAAGTGGAGATACCAAGAGGTTCAGCAGTAACAAGAGAAGACAGCGCTTTGCCTTTATTCGCAGAACATGTCTTGTGTCATATACAGGGTGTCCCAAAAAAGCGTAGCGTGAGTTCTCTATATTTTTCCTGTGTGCGCGTCAAAACGATCTTTATTACTGGTAAGTTTCACGCATTTATCTCTTTTGGTTCAAAAGTTATTGGAACCGTACAGAGTGACAGACACATGAACGAAACTATAAGGGTTTCTTTTTTTTTTGGTTTTACCAACGAAACCCTAAAAAAGCGCTGGAGGAGAAAAGAAAAAAGTGTTAATTTTTTAAACCCTAAAAAATTATACATAAAAAAAACCTATAGACCCAAAAAACATTTACTATGTAGTGTTTTTTATTAACACTATGATGTAGTGTTTTTTATTCACAAAAAAAAAAAAAATTGTTCGTATCAATTTGTTAAAAATAAAAACTTTGTGTCCTAAAAAATTTAGAGGACAAAAATATTAACTCCTTGGAGGGGGCCTAAAAAAAAATCTTGCACATGGGCATGGGCCTCAGCAAGTCTAGTTACGCCTCTGCCCCATGGCACTTTTTTTTTTCTTTTGTCTAGAATTCTGAAAGTTTTTTAATAATTCTAGAAATGAGACATATCACTAAGGATATGTAGTGTAATCTTCACAAGGCCACTAAATCTGCTGCATTTTAATAATTTAATTTTATATACGTATTTAGTTTGCCTCTCAGTTTTAATGGTTTATGTATCATTCAGTGCCCATTAATTATAATAAATGTTAAACCTTCAATGAGCTGGTATTAACTGACAAGACATACTATAAATATACTATTTTATTATAAATATACTATAATATAATATTTTATAAACGATATCCTGGGTCAAAAATGGCATTCAGCTAAAGCTTCAACTTTTATTAACATAAATGGTAGAGGAAAGAGAATTCTCAGATAACGATAAAAGCCTCTGCCTTTTTAGAAAAAAAATCGGGGAGGCTTTCACTCAAAGACATAGACCACGATATGTACCCTATTTGAACAGCCCAGGTAGTCTTGATATTAATCCAGACAAAAATAGTAATTAAAGTTTCAACTTTTTTAAACACTAGGTTCTTGGAGATGTCTAGGTAAGAAAATTATTTTCTAAAAGAAACAACTCACTATCTGTGTGATTCTTTAACCATACACCCAACTTTAGGAATCACCATCTGCTTTTTTTATCTCTTAAAACAATGTTAATAAATTACATGTGATTATTAGACGTTAATGTTTCGTTAATATCCAATGAAATTTCTACCCACCATTGAATATCCCCTTATTTTTCTTTTGTAAAAGAAATATATTACTTACGGAGAAGATTGTTTAACATACAGGGTGGCTCAAAAGTAGAGATCTGCGTTAATGTAATAGGTTAAATAATAGGGTTCCAATTGTGTCACCTATTACCAGAGACATTCAAATGCCTTTTTGCCATA
>KZ652452.1:94995-115659 GCA_001010745.2 Gerris buenoi | reverse complement strand
ATTTTTTTTGGGTATATTTTGATTTTTTCCCCCTATAAGGAATGCAAAATTTGAAAAAGCATATATATATTTGTGTTCTACTCTTTAGCAGCTTTCATTTGATACCCCACTCAAAAATTTAAAAAAAATGTAAATTTTTGAGTTTACCACATTTTTTTGAATTGCGCATGCGCAAATCTAATTATGGACTTCTGTATATTTTTCCTCTGGTTGGGTCAAAAAGTTGCACCAGTGTTCTAAATTTCTGCCCATTCGCTTGAACGGTTCGGGCCCTATGAACTAAAGAGCGACGGACGGACGGACACATCACCCTCGGCATAAGGGTTTTGAGAAGTATCTACAAAACCCTAAAAAGATTAATTTATTGAACGAATAAAATTTATTTGAAAAAATTCTGATAATGGTCTTAAATGAGCAGGATATCATTTTTCTGAGAACTGTTGTTTTAGTAGACATTTCAAACTTACGGCTAGGTGAAATTTCCCGGAATTGCGTTTAGCTGTGTCTACATGTTTCTTAAAACCGTCTCCTATTCTCAATCGTATATAATACATTTCTAGAAATACTCTATCTTTATACTTGCCACTCTACATTTCTACTGAACCAAATACCGAAAAAAGGTTTGTCAATGTTCTAACATAATCATAATTATTCTATATCTCTTTCTTTTGACAGAAATACTGGGTATTTCTCATGCCGAAACGTTAGAATGTTAGAACATACCTATAAACTACTCCAGTAACAATTTAATTATTTTAATCGACAATAAAACCAGACCCCCGTTTAAAATTAGACCCCCCGATAATCCGAACAATTTAGAAATCCGAACTGACCCTGGTCCCAATTAGTTCGGATTTTCGGGGTTCTACTGTATTTGTTATTTAGTTGTTATGGTTTTATCAAATTTCGTTAAAAATTAAGAATTCTTATAACTTGTGTGTTATTTTACAAGACTTAATATAATAATTTTTATTTATAAAAACTTATTTTAATAAGAGTATGTTATTAACAAAAACACTATATTATTACAATCAAATTAGAAATAAATATAATAAAACACCCTATACAAATGATAACTCCAATAAAAACGAAAAGTACAAAAATGAAAACAATAATGGCATCACTTGTTTTGATTTATACTTCAATCTTTGATTTGAAATATAAACACATTACCTGCCACAGGTATATCAGCAGCAATTTTAAGTTGTAATATATCACGCACTAAATATGAACTTTCTTGTTATTTCACAACCAAAGTTACAGATTCACATTGAAAAGATCACATGAAAAGGGAGGTTCCAAAGTTACACGATTAGTCTCCTCAGTCCCAAATAGTTCGGATTTCCAGGGTTCTATTGTATAATATAAATATTTATAAATAAAATCAGTAGCATACCTCCTGACGGCGAGACCACCAATGAGTTTGTATCTAAGGGACTCAGCCTGAGCAATGGCACAGAGACCTCTTGAGGCTACCTTCTCAGCATATAAGTCGAGGGTAGAGGGTTCGAAGTTAAACCTCTTCTGGACTACTGCAGTAAGTTCTCTGATACGCCTACCCTTCTCACCAAGAACATTCTGGGTCCTAGTAGCCATAATGATAATTTCTGTTCTTTGAGGAGTGACACGAACTTCAACTCCGGAGTAACCTTCCTCAGCGAGCTCACGAGTTAAAAACTCATTTAACTCAGCCTTGAATACTCCATCTGCTACAAACTGAAAAACAAAAAAATGAGATATAAAAATTTAATATTACATTAAAAATAAAACAAAGATATTAGATTATTTTAAAAAATAAGACTTGTTCTTGTTCACATCAATTGAACTTTAAACACCATTAACAATAAAATCTCATAACATTTATTAGATATTATAATGTTGTCAATACTTCTGGATCACATAAAAATTAAATAATGAATTTACAATTAGTAAAATTTAAAACATATTAAAGGTATAATAAGACCAAGGTATTATTAAACTCCTACACAAATTAATTAAACTATCACAAGAAACATACGTTTGGTTTAACATATTATATTTCCCTAATTTATACGGTAGTAGATAATTTTCAGTATGAGAAGTGCTTTAGGGAGGAGATTAAAAAAAAAAGCAGTTATGGTCTAAAAACTAACTAAATCATGGATTATAAGCCTGCCTGTGGCTGTGGCTCATCAGTAGAGTTCGGATCAATATGCACTTAAAAACCTCAATATATGCATTTGAAAATTGCATATAAATAAGCATGGGATATAAATAGGCTTTAATAAATGCCAATCTCTGAATTAAGGGCACTCTTTGCTTTTGGGATAGCCAAATTTGCCGAATCTCCGAAGCCCTTTATATGACCTTAATGTAATACTCTAATGCACGTGTTGTGCATTCATTTGGTTAACGAAGTTATTTTAATCCTATAATAAGGGCAGCACTCTATAAATCGTCAGCGGTAGCTTTGTCCGGGATTAAGTTGAAAAACAAGAAAACAAGCCTTCTTAGGGTATCAACTAGTAGGGACTTCTAACCCTTTAAAAGGTTTGGGCCCTTTAAAAGGCTGTGGTACTGGTGCACCGTTACACAGTCAATGACTTCTAACCTTTTGAAAGGTTTTGGTACCTAGATAATATATGTTTCACTAGAAAAATTATATAAAATATGCCCCTAAGTGGAAATTTCTCTCAAAAAGTAGAATATTTATGTGAAAATATGCAATAATATGCATTGATGTCAAAAATATGATATGCAATTATATGCAATAATGCCCGAAATATGCAATTTTAATATAAAGTGGCCTAGTGCATTCCAAACATAATTCGTAAAGAAAAATCACTTGAGGCAATAAAAAAAAGATATGCAAAATCCGTACTCTACTCATCAGTTATCTGCAGATTTTTTTTTTTTGAATGAAAATTATATTTATTGTCAAGAATTATACAATAAGTATACAATCGTCAGTAGTAAAAATATAGATACAAATATACAACAACAGTTCATTAATAGTGTTCGTCGCAAAACAAATAGTATTCTTCAATCTTATAGAAGGGATTTTCAATCAACAGTGTTTTTATTCTTTTTTCAAATTTTCCAACTTCCAGTGTTTTTATGCATTCAGGTAGAGCGTTGAACATTTTTATTCCCATGTTCCAGAATCCTGTTTCGGATCTACTAAGTCTATTCAGGTAAGTATTGATATTTTCTTTTTTCCTTGTGTCATGTTTATGTATATCTGATCTTTTTAATAAATGTTCTCTTTTTACATGTTTTAAGCTTTGGTAAATGAAAATATTTACCATAGTAAGCAGTTTTAATTTTTTAAAAAGGGGTTTGCATTTGGTTTTCCTCGGCACTCCTGATATTATTCTCACAACACATTTCTGTTTTACAAGAATATTTTCTGGTTGTCTGTGTCCCCACAATATAATTCCATATTGGATCCTGCTTTCGAATAAGGCGTGATAAGTGGACTTTAGACCGTCATCTGGTAGATAATTTTTTAACACCTTGAATAAATATATTAAGCTGGATAATTTTTTTTCCAGTTGTTCTATATGGGGTTTCCAAGATAGCTTGGAATCCAGAGTAAAACCTAAAAACTCTACCGTACTAACTTCTTTTTCTCTCAGTGAAAAGATGATTTTTTGAGTTTTATTATTATTCAAAACAAAACCATTTGCATCAAACCAGTTGAGAGCTCTTTTTGCCTGTATATCAGCTGTTTCACAGACTCTTTGTTTATTTTTTCCTTTGTTTAATAGATTGTTGTCATCCGCAAATGCAATACAATCGCTTTCAACCTCATCGACTATGTTGTGTTGTAGGTACTGAATAGAATCATTACTGTCGACCAGGTACAGGGTTCCGGCTAAGTGGGACCCTTGAGGTACTCCGATGTTTACAAACAGGTAATTAGATGAATTATTTAGTATTATTACTAGTTGTTTCCTATCTTTTAAATAACTTTTTATTAATTTTATAGCTGTTCCGGAGACTTGGTCAGTTTCGAGCTTCATTACTACTGCTTCCGGAGGGACTAAATCAAAGGCTTTAGTGAGATCGCAGCAGGTGACGACAGTAACTTCTCCCTTCTCAAAGCCTTCTAATACTTGTGATACTAAATTAATTACAGCTTTAGTTGTTGATTTATTTGATCTGTAACCAAATTGTTTGTTTGAAAATAAATTATTTTTTTCATAATGATCTAAGATTTTTTTATTCATTATTACCTCTAGTATTTTTGATATTGTTGGTATTATTGCTACCGGTCTGTAATTCTTTGGATCATCTTTACTACCTTTCTTAAAAATAGGTGTTACTTTTGAAATTTTAAAAGCTTTTGGGTATTCCCCGCTTCTTATGATTCTATTGACAATGAACGTAAGAGGTTCGCTTATAATTGGAGCTATTTGCTTTAGTAAATTGACTGATATACCATATATATCTCTACTGTTTGAGTTTTTTAGTTTTCTTATAATTTTTAAGATTTCCTGACTGGTTATTCCGTCTTCACTAAAACTAGTCAGTTTATTAATTAAATCATTTGAGTTTGTGTCTTTATTCATAAGCAGCTTTACTTTCTCTAAATCTATGGGTTTTGTCAGGCTGTTTACAGAGTCTACAAAATGATTATTCATAGTGTCAGGGTGTGTGTTAGTTTATTATAAGGGTGTGTGTTAGTGTTAGGGTCGATGTCAATTTGATTACTTTCCTCTTTACTCTTACCTCTATACTGATTAACAATTGACCAAGCTGCTTTTTGCTTATTTGAAGATTTGTTTTTATAATATTCTTTTTTATTATGGGTGACTTGATTCTTATATTTTTTCAGAAGTCTCTTATAAGGATCCATGTTTAATTGGTAACCCTGGCATATATCAAAGCAAATATCTAACTCTTCCTTCTGTTTCTTTAATTCTTGTCCGTACCACGGTTTTTTGTTATTTTTCCTTTTTGATTTACTTTTTGTAGGGAAACATAAATCAAAAGCCTGTTTTATTGTTGACATAAAATTATCTACCTGAGTTTCTAAATCTCCTTCTCGAAATAACTTGTCCCATTCTATACAACTAAGTTCGTATTTAAATGCTAGTGTTCCTTGGGTTGTAATCGGCTGGTGTCTTTCTGATGTTTTCTCTTCTTTATTTCCTTCCATCACAATGGATATAAGTAAGTGATCAGATAAGCCTGGTTTAACCTCGACTTTTAAGTTAGATAAACTATTATTTGTGAATACATTATCTAGACATCTGTCGCCTCTTGTCGGTTCTGCAATTTTTTTATGGGTTCCGCATTCTAAAAAGGTATTAGTTACAATTTCAGTCTCCTTTGAGGTATCTAAAAAATTCACGTTATAATCTCCGCAAATGATAACATTCTTTTTAGTATTTTGTAAGAAATCTAAGGCACGTCGTATGGTTTCTATAAAAATATTTATGTCGGCATTTTAGTAAAGCTATATTTAATAAAATTTAATAAAAAAAATATGATTAGCCGTTGTAGTAAAGCTATATTTAATAACAGGCCCGTCTTTATGTAGAGGGGGAGTGTAACCACATTATTTAAATAGTTAAATAATTTACAAGCTTTCATAATCTAGTTTTCAATTTATTAGTAATCTTAAACCTTACATAGATTATACAACAAACACTAAGTAATTACATGGATAGAGAAAGCTAATTAAGGAGTTAGATGTAGGAAATAACCATTGTTGTTACATAAAATAAAGCAGAATTATAATAAAACAACAATAATAAGGGCCAAAACATGTTTAGAAGTTTAGTTGTGTTGTAGTTAAATATTAACATTTATGGCCCGGGCGGGCTAGGAAATTATGATATAGATAGATCATAAATATATATAGATAGATCATAAATATATATAGATAGATCATATCAAGATACTTTTTTTAAAAAGTGCTATTTTAAATAAAGTAGGTTACGCTTCTATAAGTTAATAAAAAAAGGATTAATTTTTGGATATCAAGAGAATGTTTCTACCTCATGCAACAAATCATTAACACATATAACATACTTTTTTTTAAAAAAAAAACCTAACATTATAGCAATTAGACGTGAGGAAGATTCATATAAAATTAATAATATCATGACCACAAACATTCCACATGCTGTTGTTTTGAGGAAATTTTATTATTTCAAAGGACCAAAAATGGTAATTAAGTAGGATTGAGAGTAGACAAGTAAAATAATTGAAGATAANAGCAATTAGACGTGAGGAAGATTCATATAAAATTAATAATATCATGACCACAAACATTCCACATGCTGTTGTTTTGAGGAAATTTTATTATTTCAAAGGACCAAAAATGGTAATTAAGTAGGATTGAGAGTAGACAAGTAAAATAATTGAAGATAAGGCTGTCATACTACAAAGAAGTTGAAGAGCATATTATACACTTAAATAAAGCTTACGGCAACTTATAACATTATAAACATTAACTTATAATTCCTTCATTCTATGAGGGATGGGCAGTCAGTTATTAAATTTGTTGCATAATTACTTTTAACACCAAAATTAACTTTGATGAGTGTTTATGATAGAAATTTGAGGATATATTTGTTTTTACAAGAAACAGAAGGTATCTGTAGGGACATTGAGGTTAGTACAAGTGTTGCGTCCGGTCAACGTAGGTACAGATAAACCCTTAGATTAACTATGAAATTTAACAAAAACATAGAATATTTCAATAAAATTAAGAGTGATCGAATTTGAAAGTATAATTATTAGTATAATATTCCATTATTAACGCAGCAAAACTGATTTGAAGCAAGAGGGATAGCCCACGAGCTCAAACTCGTAATCTACAACGATTTTTATTAAATAAATAAATAACAAATACAAAAAATAGAATATATTTACCTTCTTTTTCTTAGATATAGGGTTTGTCATTGTGAAAATGGATTATATTTAACGTAACTATAAAAGATTAACTAAAACAACAAACGTTGTACCACGTTGTGACTGGAAAAGGAGCACATGAACATGAACCTAACCTGTCACGAAATCATTCAACAGTGTTGCATTGCATAGTTAAATACCCTACAGTTTGTATTTAAATTATTATTTTATTTATTAATTTAGATTGTGAATTAATTAAAGCAGTATATTATTGTTGTAAATTTATTAAAGGTATTTATAAAATCTTAAATTAATTGTAAATGAAAACTACATTTTTTATTTTACCTAAACAAAGATTAGAGTTCTTAACACTTTTTAAGAGGCCTTTAAAAAAATATGTGTGTGAGGCCCTCACTCATTAGAAGTGAAACTAAAAGTTTAAGTTCTAGAATGCATTGCTCTCTTTCATTTTTTGACGAATTTATTATTTCAGGATTAAGAAATGATTATGGGAAATTTAATTGAAAAAAAAATATTGCTAGGCCAAGGCAACCACATTTATTCCAATAAAAATAAATTTTTGTTTTGATTTGCTGGTCTTTAAATAGATATAATACAATTAATCTGTAAAAATGTTATACTTGGACGAGTCTTGAATCGCAAACTTCGTTACACGATTTCACTATATGAAAAAATTCACTCTACCGCCGCCAAAGTAGTTTCACTTCAAAATCCCATTTTTGGCTGATCTCTGATCTCTCTCAATAAATCTCTAAAGAAATGTTTTAACCCTAGAATACTACCGTTAGGTATTAGTACGCTGTTACTCCCGATACGTCACTGTAACTATCATTGGATCTGTTTTAAATTATACTATTTATTATTATGTCTCTAAATATAGTAAATTATTTAAAAAGTCAGTATTATAGGCGATTCATGAACATTTTTAATAAAAAAATAATTATTTACAGGTACATATTTGTATATTAATAAGTAGAGGAACACAGTTTTACTTACTACTATACAGGATTCACAGTAACTTTTGCGTCTGTTTCAGTCAAATTTCATACAACTAAGCATTAGAAAAATAATTATTATAAACAATACTAATCATTGTAGGCATACAAAAGGACGTTGGGAAATATTAAACGTAGTGGGGGGGGGGGACTGGCAGCCATTTTTATAAATTCAATATGTCACTTTGACGCACGGTAGTGTTCTAGGGTAAATGGAAAGTGCTAAGATATTCCTAAGATACAAGAACTCAATAAATTAAAATTACTTTAATTATAATAAAGTTAAAATGTTTAGTCTACTTAGTTAATTCTACTAATTTTTAATATGTTTTCGCCAAATTGATTAATTCTGATTGAATATTAAACTAAGCCCTTTTAAACATTTACTGCACCCTGGACACTACAAGATGTCTCCCCCTCCCTCCGTACTATCCCTATTCCCTATCTTATGCCTTGCCTTTACACAATTGCCTTTTTTATCTTGCTTTAGCTTTAAATCTGTATAAAATGTCTAGCGGTATATCCCTTTATGAAAACTTGTGTGCTAAGAAATATTCATAAAGGTTTATATATTTTGTACACCCTGAATAAAAATATTATAAGATCCACATAGCTCCCTTTGTAAACATTTGTCATATTACTGGAACAATCCTGGCGATAAAAGAATACACATTTTGAATAGTACACACAATTATGGTGATACATCAAGTGTTCAAGTCCCCAACCCAACATAATATACATTGTCAAAACTTAATTAAAATAGACAAGTATTTTTAATTTACATTGAATTTCCTTAATTTATGACACTAAATGCCACCCAAAGGCATATTTCCATAATTATACACATAATATTTCCATGCTTGCGCGTATATTACTCTAAATAAATTAATAAATAAATATGGTGATATAAAGAATGCATTCTCCAATAAAGAAATGAGATTGCCCATTGCCAACAGGTGCATGAATTTTATCTTGTCGCATATATGAGTGGTCAATAATGTGGAATACATCTCCATAGAAGCAATGGGTGTGTACAGTCTCCAAACATACAATTGCCTCAAACTTGAGCCTGATGTCGTTTTCCCTCCAAAGAACGTATATCCTTTGTGCTACGATGGGTCTGCTTATAAAACGATATTTTTAGGTACTGTGCATGCGTTTATTGAAGAAACATGTCCGCAATAAAGTGTTGTTTTTTTTAAGTTTAAAGTTTATTACTAACTTGCGAACTGTAGGTATTCCTGAAATCAGCATTCTGCACTGCTCAACTTATGAATGTTTCTGGTGAGGTCCTGACAAATTTACTTGGATATTTTTAAAAGAAACCTTACATGTATTGTACGAAACTCCATACATAGATAAGGTTTTTTATCCCCTTTTTAAAAAACTATTATTCATACTACATTGATAAATTAGTTTAATACATCTAAACAATCACATTAATCTAAGTAGGAAACCAGCCATGTCCGGAGTAGCTGTTGGTAACATGAGTGTTGATGATCCAATCANCCCCAACCCTCCAAATCTATACAGAATTGATTCTTTAATTATAAAGAAATCTATTTTAGATTATCTATGCATAAAAGTGAAATAATATTTAGTAATACTTACACTTTTATTGTAATAGACAATATGAAGCGATTGGTATTTAATTACATCCAAAGAGAGAGAGAGAGTGCGAGAGAACAGGGGTTTAATCCATAGGAAAAAATAGAGAACAAGTACTTTGTAGTTCATTTGATCAAGATATCGTTAAATCGTATTTACATTGAATTTGATTGTAGTAAAAAGTACTAACAGTGCCTGAAGTCACAGGAATGCTGAATAGTTATGACACCCAGAGCCTAGAAACATACTAGTTAAGAGCAAGGCAGGAAAACTATGTTTTCCTTGTTATAAAAAAGAAAAAAGGTTGTTAACAGGTTATAGCTCTCAAATTTTGATACAAAGTAGTATGCAGAAAGCGAGGTTATAATACAAAAAAGAGGAGCATTCAAACATAATTGAATTTATTACTTTTGTCCAGGTGTCTTTCTCTAAGCTTCCTCAGTTTCACATCACAAAAAGGTTTAATAGAACAGTTGTGTTTATTTTAAATATTTTGGATAAAAAAAAAAGGCTCAGTAGATATTTTATAACCCCACAGTTTATCTTAAATAATAAATAAGATAAAGTTGGCTAATAAGCTGATATTCATTTCTGGAGTTTACCTTTGAGTAATTTTTTTTTAAAAGTATTATTTCATTCTGTAAGCCGAAATCAAAATCACCCAGGTAGCTTAGGCTTCACATGTCTGCACCGAACACAAACAAAAGATGTCAGAGAGACATATTCTTTTTTTAACTCATGGGATCATAAAAAAATGTAGTACAGTCGGACCTCCATACAACAAACTCGATGGTTCCAGAAAAAAAAATTGTTTTATAGAAATTTTGTTATATAGAATTTCTTTTACTATAGAATCACTTAGTATAGAGAATTCATGGGACATAAAAAAAAAATTGTTAAATAGAGATTTTCACTGTACAGAAGTTCGTTATAAGGAGGTCCGACTGTAGTAGTAAGGGCATAAAAATCAGAGCATCACGACGAAGGATCGAACCCATGACCTTGTAACACCTTTGATTTAGTGATAGCCGAGCAGACATGGAAAGTAATTAATCCACATGATCTCTCTTAAAACATGTAAATCCATCAAAAAAATTGCACGCCATCAAAAAACTTTCTTTCTCTCTATAATATACTACATATTATATAAGAAAGTAAAAAAAAAAATAAAAAAATAGAAAGGTAACATTTTTTATTTGTACATAGGAAGTATAAAATTTGAAGGAACACATATATAAAAAATAATATACATATTTAAAAAATAACTAATGAATTAAAAAATATATACATTAATAATTTTATTTATCATATAATTAACAGATACATATTCTTTAATTATTTAAACTAAAAGAGAAATTATAAATGTAGAATAAGAAATAAAATGTGGAATAAGTAAATAAAAAACGTTTTATGCATGAAGCAATATAATTTTGAGCCAAAAATAATAATTATTTAAAAGAGAACCCAATTAACGCTTTTTTATTGAATATATCCTAACTTAATTTTTTGTGTTTCTTGTAATGGTTTCAGTTATGTAATAAATATTTATTTATACAAAAGAAATAACTTAAGGATTATTTAAAGTGAAAATGTTAAATTGACCAAATGAATCATTACATGAATGAATTTTCACATAAATGAAATAATTAAAAAAAAAAAAAAAAGACACAAAAAAACAGAAGTTATTTTAAATTAAAAAACCTACTGAAAAGATGAGACCGTTTGCCTAGTAAATATATTATATATATTTTTATATGCATATGAATTTATTAATGATGAAGGAAATTTGGAGCAACTAAGATTGCTTTGCTAATAATACAGTACTACAATAGAGAAACCACTTCAGATGTTCAGAGAATTCTTTATTTATTATGATTTAATACCATATATTAGGAACAATGTACACATACACCGTTTTTCTTGGACCAAGTGAATTTAAGATTTGTCATACATTTAGAACAAATAATATATTACAAACAAAATGAATGTACTTATATCTATAAAATAAACAAGCGAACCATTTATTATATCACTAGAAAATTCTTAGTTTAATCAGTAAATTAATAAGAAAAAAATATAATAATTAATAAGAAAAAAATATAATAATTAATAAACAAAAAAAAATTGTTTTATTGAGATAAAATTTAACTAACTTAAAAATAGGAATCAGTTTATTGTCAAACAACAATGTTTTAATTCAGACAATTTTTATACATCACCCAAGAGCGGAGTCATTTTCTACCTCACACAATTATTTTTCAAGGTTCACTAATTTTTTTTCTTCATAATCTAGCCCCTCCTTCTGTTCCACCCCCACAGCACTTTAGGATTATCATTAAAACGAAAACTTAAATATTCTGTATATATAATTAAAGTACGTTTTTTCAGTGTTAAAGCTACACTGGGTCTAGTAATAATATTATATTAAAAACCTAATAGGATCTAACTTTAATTTTAACACTGCGGTGATGTGAACGAGTAGGAGGACATTTATTTTATTTAACATATGCAAAAAATCCAACTATTCTCCAACATAGACAAAACGTAGTATATATAATGAAACTTAAAAATGAAAGAAAAACGTAATATATATTTTTTTTTATTTTTTTTGTCTTTACAAGTAAGAAGGGAAATATTGTTTTATACCAGTGTACAGATAATATCACAATGTTTAAATTATCACAAATATAATTATTTCGAATAAAATAAGTTTGTAATCTTTATGATTATAAAATATTTTGTAATTTTTGTTAACTTTTATGTTTTCTTTTGAGTCCTTTTAAAAGTTGGTTGGTTTCAAAATGAATTAGGGGATTTTCTCTTTCAACTTCGGCGGTAGCAGTCTTGGCAGCTTCAACAACAGCATCTAAGTGTAGTTTATGGTTGTTGGTCCATAAGGGACATCTGTACAATAAAATATAAATAATAAAATAAGAGTTATCTTCTACAACAGAAGGAAAATCAATGACAGTTTATAATCTACCTCTCAGGCCAGTAAAGATAAAAAGGTGTGACTTATTTTTTTGGAAAATAGTTTTGTTAAGCACACAAATTAAGTAAATTATAAACCCCCCACATATATGATTCTTAGATATAAGTAAATATTCATAATTAAACCTTTAGGGCTATGGATGAGTAAACTCATTAGGCAGAATATGTATTGTAAGATTGACGTGTACAACAGTGCAAGAAAACTTTAACTTTTCCATTGGCTCTTGGCTCTTAGCTTTATAACTTATAGTTAAAAGAGGAGAAGCCAATCTAAATCATTGTTCCCACGATAGAAAAGGAAATACAGATTAAAATGTACCACAACAAGTGGCAAAGCTCATTCACTGTCAATAAGATAGGGACCATATCTAAATAAAAACTATCCAATACAAACCTTTAGGTTTGTTCCAACAACACTTCAAATTAGTTTGAAACTGTCCGACGCATGTGCATTAGCAACAGGAGTTCAATTTTAGTCCGATGCGCACGCGTCGGACAGTTTCAAACTTGTTTGAAGTGTGGTTGGAACAAACCTTTTATAAACTCATTCTTAGATGTTTTTATAGTTTTATTTAGTTCAAACATAAAATGTAAGAAAATTATTTATATATACTCACTTTTGTATTGTAGTACCATTAGAAGTAGAAGGCACATTGTAATTGTTGTTGTTTCTTTTATCTTCAAAATGTGAATAGTCTTTAACAGGTTGCCGACAAATGTAACACATCATAGCACCACATGTACACACCATTTTGTTACAGCCATCTTCCTTTATAAATTTCTTTTTACATTTATAACATTCTCTGTAAGAAAAAAATAAAAATTTAAAGAAATGTTTGTGACAATAAGAAAAAAAAAAAAAAAAACTCAATAGAGGAAGTAACAACAATAGTTTGAAACATATTATTGGTACAAATATAATATAATAATTTGTACTATATAAATAATGCACTAGCGGACTCTTTTTAAATAGTTAAGACGGAAAAATACACATGCTAGTTATTCGCACAAAAACATACGAGTAGCTCGCAGAGGAGAGCTACTGGCATCTGTATATATCAAATAGCATGCGAGTAAATCTCACGAGGTTTGATTTTTGTCTTGCCAGTTGCACAAGTCTAGGGGTGGGGGAACTGATAAGGCACGTGTAAACAGGCCTGCCAGCGCAAGTTTGCTAGTAGCTAGCACGAGTCCCCTTCAGATGCGTTCCTTCCTTTCGCTGACAACAACTCATCTTCTTTCTACGGAAGCATTCGCAATTGATTCATAAAATTATTGACATCCCTGAACCGCATTTCATTTAGTAAGCACTGACTCGCTCCATATACCTCATTCCCTTCTAGCAATCCAAACTTTTACCCACACTCTTTGTGTCTTTTTATTATTTTTCAAATGTTTAAAAACACAGTTCTTTGCAAGTAACGGAACAATCTGGTTAATTTCATTCTGCCCCGATACATTCATAATGTACATTGAAACACAATATTAATAAAACTATCAAATTAATTAAATCAAATACAATTATTCCATTATTTATTCCTGCTAAGAGAAGGCAAGAAACGTGTGCCTGTTTCAAAACTAGAACTGTGACTGGAACGTGTACTGTCATGTGCTAGTAGCTCGTACAAGACCGATCATCCGGATGATACTAGCATGCTGTTTCACTGGCAAATGTACACAGCGCCTGCAGCATGCCAGCTACTGACGTGCTAGTAACTCGCCACTGGCATGTTTTTTTACTAGCATGTGTATTTCCACCTTTAGAGAGCATCAGGGTGGTCGAATCTAGATCTAGAATCTTGACCCTATTGTAAAAACCAAAAGAGACACACTATGTAGCAAAACACAGGAGTCTAGCTAGTGTAAAACAATTTTAAAAGCACTTACGTCCTACAATTTCTTTATAAAGTATTATAAGTAATTTACCTGAGTAAAGCTTCTGTCATTTTAGCCTCTATTCTAGCTCTAGCAGAAGTTTTTAATTTGTCTTCTTCATATTCTTTACAACTCATAGGAACATGATTCTCTTCTTGACAATATCTAAAAAATCATAAAATTAGATTAACATTTTTGAAAGGTGTCTTGTTTTGACAGAAGCATGGAAATATCAGTCTGATATGTGGGAGGGATACTTTCTGCTTCTTAACTTGTCATTCTCCATCTATATTTTTAATGTTGAACAATTTAATTTAAACAAAAAATTTAATAAAAATTTAGTATTAAGGGTAAAGACAAATTTCTTAACAATGGACACTTTTTTAGCAGATAAGTCTTTTCAATTCAATATTAATTGTCTTTAAAATTCTTTTGTTATGACTAATTAAAACTCACATGTTAGCAAACTTATTTGAATTTTTTATTTGGTTTAAAGAATTACAAAATATCAGGTCAAGAAATAATAAAAATTGATGTACATTTTAACGTTCTTCGGACAACTTTTAATTAAATTTTTACATCTCTTCCATATAGTTATTCCTAGTAGCCAGTTGTTGTATTTACCACAAAAGAGTATTAATTATGGCTCTAAAGAGAGCTCTTTGATCATTGGAGTTTAAGTTTATATTTTAGTTTAATTGTAACATTTAATTTAAGAATTCTACAGTCAGTTAACATTCAGAATAACCTGAGTGAATAACGATCAATGGAAAAGGCATACTACGCTTGACAAGCTATCAATTGTATCAACTACTGTAACATAATTTGATGAAATTTGTATGGCAAATGTATAAGAGGATCCTGTTGCCAAAACATCCATAAGTCCACAATCAGTGGTTGGTTAATTGATAGCCCTCTATTAACTGAGCTGCAGAAAAGAGACTTGCCAGAAGGAAAATTAGAGCCATGTCACATGGTTAAAATAGATTTTTTTAAAAGTCTGACTTTTAAATTGAATACTTTTATAGCACCAATCTACCAACTATTTGTCAAGCAGATGTTGTAAGACTAACCTGCACGATTCCTTCTTGCACTTTCTACACTTAAAGATTTTTTCATCAGCTGGGAGTATCTCTGCATATTCACAATATGGACAAAAACATATACCAGTTATATCTGCTGATTTTATTTCAGACTCTTGAATTTTTGTATGTATTTTATCATAAAGACTTCTTGAAATCAAACCCTAGAAAAACCAAAAACAAAAATAACATTTGGTCATATATCAAGATAAGATTAAGAGATTCAAAATTAAAAACAAACAAAAATTGCAATTAAACTCAAATAGTAGGTTATTTAGATACAGGTTTCAACAATGATAAACACGGTCGAAAAAGCAGTGTTGCCAACCTGATTTCAACAACTTCAATTCATTAGCCATTCATTCTCTAATATTTATGAAATAATTAAGTTGGCAATCTTTCTTTTTCTCCCTGGTTTTACTTTTTCTTTCTTTCTTTTTGAGTTCAGGGAAGAAAAGACTTAATTTAGTCCCTCTAAACTAATCCAAAATCATAACTTTTTCTCCCTACTGAAGATAAAAAATATTGTGATCCTGACAAAATACTAGGAATTTTCAAAAATTTATTTTCTTTAGAAACTAGACAAAAATCGCTTAACAGAAGATTTCGCTTCTCGGAATGAAAAAAAAAAAAAAAAAAAAAAAAACAACTATTTAATACATCGAGAATGTATAAGGGTCTGAAATAAAAATAAGACACCCAGGGGAGAGCTCTGCTAACTAGGTTTTGAAATACTATATCAAAATTGAAGGGAGAGGCCAGTCGATGAGAGAAAGAAAACACTTTATTTACAAAAATAAACATGTGGGGGGTTGTTTTATCCAAACAACCCCCAAGATATTTTAGTTCTTTTTTGTTTTATTGTTTCTTTCATTAAATACAGACATGCATGTACCATGTAGTATGTATGTACGTATCGTATTATAAAAATTTATATAAAAAAGATTGGTAGTTTTTTTATGCATAGTTTAACAAAAAAAATGTTTGTCCACTCAGTTTTATGTTAAACAATTTTCACTGTATATAACCATAAGTAATTTTAGACTATAGGTATCATACTGATTAATAAAGAGCTTTAAAGCCGGGATTTACACGTTAAATACCAAAATCTCTAAGATAAATACTCCCCAATGTATTATGGGTTGGGTTTAATCTTAAAGACTTCAGAATTAAAATGAGAATGAAGATGGATCAATTGAGTCTTAAGGCTCTACCGCCCTTTGAGGTTAGAAAAAACAATAAAATTAAAATTATACTGGTTCTAAGCAAGATATAAAAAATCTAATCACAGGCTTCATTCCTAATTTTAATTCTGCACAATTTGCGCCCTATTTTAACTACCTATAATAAATAGTACAGGCGCCATTTTAATACGAGTTTTATCGTGATTTTTCTAACCTCAAAGAGCGGTAGAGCCTTAAGGATAACCTATTGGCAAATAAAATATCCTCAGATACTCAACCTGGTCTTAGTTTAAGACAAAAACTAAGATTTTTAGAAAAAAATAGCTTATGATTATGATAAATAGTTGTTTATATTTTCTATTGTTTTGTATATTTTTATAGTTTGTGCCAAAATGTATAACAGACAAAATCTAATACAAAAAAGTCCACAATATCTTATCTGCAAATTTAAAAAACAAAAACAAATAATACACAACAAATTTACTTACTTCCAAACTTTCAACAAGAAAAGAGCTGTCACAACTAGTAAGACAATTAAATTTTACTTTTCCTTCACCAAAAGCAATTTCAACACTCCTAAAAAAAGTCAAATAATAAATAATTCCATTTCATTAATAAAAATAATAAATTAATATTTATGTTTGGTACTAAATAAAGAGTGGTCCTAAAGTCTCCCCCCCCCCCTCCCCTTCTTAAATTTTGCCTCCTATAAGGGGGCAAAGATAGAAAAATAACCTTCCCTAAAATAATAAAAAAATAAAACTTGTATTGTTGTAAAATCTAAATGGATTGAGATAAATTAATGAAACTGGAGGACCTGTACCATTTAAAGGGATGTTCGTATTCATCCACTCGCATACTAGGGGTAGCTACCCTTTTTGTCCTTAGGCCATCTAACTTAATAATTTTTAATTTTATTGTGCATTTTTGATAGCAAATTTACAACAATGTATGTATTTAAGTGTGCCTTAAGTCTTGAATATGCTTGAAGCTCTTCATACTTTTTTAGGCAACCTCTGATCGATTAATTTCTGTGATATTAAAACGTTTTACGTATTTAAAAAAAAAAAAAAAATCCAACATCAAGCAGCCGTTTCTAAAGAAAGTTGCAATCATAATAAAATAATTAAATTTCAAAGATTACCCTTATCAACTATGCTAAAAAATCTTCAGGGTGCAAAATGGCCAAAATATATCTCCTTGAAATAGCATATTGATCTCCTTTAAACACTTTATTGATTGTCTCGGTGAGCACTGACAGTGTAAATTTTTGAATAGTTATTTTGTTATACATATTATTTTTGTATTATGATTGCAAGTCAAAGGTTTAGCTTTGACATTAATTTTCATTATGAAATCAATTTTATGTTTCAAATTAAAGTTGGTTTGATTATTTTTATTATTTGGGATAAAAGAGAAGAAGGCTTCTAGATATACAGGTTTTTAAAAAGAAAGATAGAATTACTGCAAGAAAGAAACCGTTAAAAAGAACTCTTTTGGATACTCTTCTTGCTTATGATAATTCTAAATTTCTATTTACCAGAATATTTATTGTTTGGGCCAAGTATTATAATTCTGTAAAAAAAGGAATAGTTAGTTTTTGCCGTTACAATTGATGATGGCTTAAAATAACTTTAAATAAACACATTATTATAGGACCTTAGTTAGTTGCCATTTAAACTAATTATTTAATTAGTGGCGTAGTTAGAGTGTTCTCGGGCAATAAATCATGGGGGCACTATTATTGGATTTTTTATTTTCTGGTAGTTCACATAGACAGAGGGGGTGTGAAAACCCGACTTTGTTTCAAGGCATAACAAACTTTAGCTACACCTCTGTATTTTAAACAATATAAGTATCAAACAATCTTTTGTTGAAACAACACTTACTTTTTGACACAATCCTTGCAGAATACATGACCCTCAATACATGTAATGACATCTTTACCTAGCACTTCGTCGCTGAAGCAACACTGGCATTCAATAAGTTCATTGTTTAACCTTGCCTAGAATAAAAAAAATAATAATAAAATAAATAAATAAATAATTACTTAAGCATCCTGAATATACGTACAATCAATTCCAGATCACCATATTGAAAAGGGTATTTCTACAGGTCATTTGGAAGCAAAAATGTGCATATAAGCTACAGTCCATTTCTCAATGGTGTAGAAGCTATAAGGAAACATAGTGTGTTAAAATTAATCAACCTTTGCCTTAAAAATTTACAATAACTCAAAAAATATTATTATTGGAACAATGAATCATCAGTCCTTGGAAAGACTAGGAAATTGCTTATCACATTAGTTATGTTCTAGATGTCTTTTTGTCTATTTAGTGTGATGTAGAGCTATTTGAAGACAAACAAATAGACTTTTTAAAAATTTAGAAAAAATTTCAGCCCACAAATCGCTAAGGCTTTATTGAGAAAAATGCATACAAAGTAAAGAAAATTGGACACTATTAATAAGCTTTAAAACAATGCTAAATAAATTCAGCAAGCTAAAATTTTTGACAAGCCAAGATGGAAATGCATAGATATGCATTCATAATATACTTGTTCTAAGTTGACAATATCATAAGTAGAATAAATCCCAAATCAAGACATGTTCATTCTTTTAATAAATAAAAATAATTAATTACCTGCTCTAATTGAAGTTTTAACATTTCTTTAGCCTCATTTATTTCTTCTTCATGATTAAGAAAATAAATCTATAACCAAACAAATAATATAATTACACTTAAACACAGTAATGTGGAATAAAAAATAAATGCATTTATTATTCTTTAAAAAATACCAACATAATTAATACTCAGTTGTAATTAACAAAGATTAAAATTTCTAACATTACATTTATGTAAAATGCAAACTTGTTTAATAGACTTTCAAGTTATTAAGAATTATTAATCATTTCGAGTAGTAGAAATACTAATTAATAATTTGGGTCGAATACCTAACCAGACCATTTTCATACAGAGGTAAAAGGAGAGTTAAAGTGATAATTACTGTGGAGCATTACTGTGGGAGTTATGAGTGACACAGACAGACTGAAATCCAGCTAAAAAACCCTCAAATCATCTTAAAAACATCCAAAACAAATAGTTCCATTGAAATCTTGGTTTCAGATCTTTTGATTAAAACCATACTTTTCCTATATACCTTCGGAGAAGGTGAGGAAAAGTAAAACGGATCCTACCCCCCAGCCTGAATGTACATATATGTATAACTATTATGTGTGTGTGTGTATTAAGAAAACATGTTTCTATTATGAATAATAATAGTAGCAAACCCATCATGCTAAAAAGACATCACCATTATGGCAACTAATCACAAATCATGCTTAGGATGCATATATGTTTAAAATTGTCAAAGCTTGTTGTATACAATTATTAGGGTCTTAGCTTACTTTCAATTTAAGAATGAAAAAGCACCAATAGCTTGAAAAAATGCCACTAACTCATACAATAAAAAAAGTGAGACAAATTTTGTATCAAGATAAAGATTATAATTATTTATTTTAGAAATAGTTGGTTGTTTTGACTGAGATTTTGTGGTACCACTTCATAATTATGACTAGAGAGGTTAGTAAATACTGTACTAAGCTAACTATTTTACAAACATTTTTTTTTTATATGGTAAATTAACATTGCAAAGGGGGGGGGGGTTAGATTCGTGTGGTGTAGGTAGTGGATTACGGAAGGATAAAAAATAAAATCTTGAAAAAGGATAAAAAAAAATCTTGGCAAAAAATATCAAATGATACGACATCAAAAACATGTAAATGTATCTAGTTTTGCCAATCATGTTCTAGAATCCGATCATACATTTGATATTAATAATTATGAACTTCTACACTCGTGTCAAAAAAATAGGAAATTGGACCTCCTAGAAAACCTTGAAATTCAAAGAGCTATACAAGATAAAAATGTAGAATGTTTTAACGAAAAATCAAATCTTAATAACTCTGCTCTGGTAAAACCTATAAAAAATATATTTGTAAAATAATGTCTAGTAGTTGTAAGAAAATATTTTAGCTTTAGTACCTAATATAAGAATTCATTG